>CBVK0100247908.1:0-15437 GCA_900067695.1 Picea abies
TTATATTACTGGATATACGCAATATCTCTGTGCATTTCTTTATTATATCTCCGCTCTCCTTTCGTGCCGAAAATAATCCGGATCACTCTGACCTGACAAAGACCTAAGAGACCTTGCTAAAATACACCTCTCATATGTTGCTTCTATTGTTGATATACAACACTGATATGCTGCTTTGGTATGTTTCCTATTTATCAATGATATGCTCCTCTATTGCTTCACCCTTACCTTGCTTATCAAACTATGTTGAAGAGAGGGGTCAACCTCTGCTTATAAAGGCTGAAGAGGGGAAGAGGAGAGGCTCGAAATAGTAACCTATTTGCATGCTTTAATCATAACTCAGCTTCATACTTTAGTTCGAACTTAGAACTAGACTTGAGACTGGTATACTTTAGTTCGAAAATAGAACTAGACTTAAGACTTCAGTTGCAACTCCACATTACACTTTAGTTCTAAAATAGAACTAGACTTAATACTTAAGTTACAACTCAACATTACACTTTAGTTCTAAAATAGAACTAGACTTAAGACTTTAGTTGCAACTCAACATTACACTTTAGTTCTAAAATAGAACTAGACTTAAGACTTTAGTTACAACTCATCATTACACTTTAGCTCTAAAATAGAACTAGAATTGAGACTTCAGTTACAAATTATCATTACACTTTAGTTCTAAAATAGAACTAGAATTGAGACTTCAGTTACAACTCGACTTTTTATAAGGCAATTCAAAATTCTCTTCATGGTGGATAATGTTACACGTGCCAATGCACTAGATCAACAATACATTTATATCATTTGCAATATTAGGAATATCGTTTGTTTCTAGCTCATAGGAATTTTATATTCAACCTAACTTTTTCTAGATGCCTTGACTTTTGCTCATGGTTCACAAAGCTTGACTAGGCTCACAGAGGTTGTGCGTTCCCCCTGACTTTTGCACTAGTATGTTTATGCTCACAGAGGTTGTACGTTCCCCCTGAGTTTTGCACTAGACTGTCTATGCTCACAAAGGTTGTACATTCCCCTTGACTTTTGCATTAGACTCACATAGCATCTCGTTCGTCCTGACTTTTGGTTTGACTCACAGAGGTTGCTTGTACGTTCCCCTTGGATTTTTTCAATTGCTCACAAGATTGGTTGATTCTCCAAATCTCCCTGGCTAGCCTCAGGTTGGCCCATATGGCCTCTCATTGGAGAATGACTGTCGATGCTACCAAATTTAACACTCCCTCTCAGCGAGGGAGTCATTCTTAGCCACACCAAGCTTGCCTCTTAGATGCACAAACTATCTCGAGGTCAGAGGCTTGGTCAAGATATCAGCTACCTTCTTGCTCGTGGTTATGTATTGTAACTTTACAGTTTTTCTCTAGACCAAGTTTCAGATCTAGTGGTACCTCATATCAATATTTTTTGACCTATCATGAAATACTGGGTTCTCTGTCAATTTTATGCAACTTTGATTATCACAATGAACCATCGTCGTCTTGATCTTGTCACCAAACAACCTAGAAACAAATTTTATGAGCCATACTGCTTCCTTGCTAGCATCACTTGTTGCAATGTACTCAACCTCTGTTGTACTCTGTGCAATAGATCCCTACTTCCAGATTGACCAAGAGATCATAGAGGATCCTAAACTGAAGCAATATCTGGAAGTACTCTTCCGATCCACTGGGATTCCTGCCCATTCAACATCTGCATACCCATGCAGAAGTAAACCACCACTAGATGTATATCTCAGACCATAAGTAATGGTCCCTATGAGATATCTGAAGATGTGCTTTGTTTCCACCCAGTTTCTCTGTCTCGGTTGAGTCGTGAACTGACTCATTGCAATCACTGCATAGCATATATTTGGCCTAGTGTGGATCATGTACATCAATGATCCAATCAACTGCCTATACATGGTGGGATCCACCAAATCTAAACCTGTATCAGAATCATGCAGCTTCCTCGGGTTGGTAACCATCGAAGTAGACATGGATTTGCAATCCATCATACAAAACCTCGTTAGTACATCCACTGTGTATTTGCCTTGTGCCAGAAATATTTCGCCCTGTCTTTTCCACACTTCCAATCCTAGGAAGTAATGCATCAAACCTAAGTATTTCATCTCGAATTCTGAGGTTAGCTCCCTCTTACACCAAGCTATTAGCCCTTCATCTCCTATTATAAAGAGATCATCAACATACAGGATTAGTATAACAGGTTGGTTACCTCTTACCTTGAAGTATAGATTTGCATCAACATCACTTTTCCAACAGCCTAAGCTTTTAAGAAATCCATCAATCCTGTCATACCAAACTCTGGGAGCCTTCTTAATACCATACATGTCCTTTCTTAGCTTGCATACATTAGTGCCTTTGTTATGTAGTACAAAACCATCTGGTTGTTCGAAAAAGACCTCATGTTCAATATTTTCATTCAATAATGTTTTCTTTACATCCATCTGATGTAGCTTCCAACCAAGAATGGAAGCTAAAGCAATAATAGTTTGAATGGAGGTATACCTGGCTACAGGGGAAAAAGACTCTTCATAGTCGATTCCTTCTTTCTGAGTAAAGCCTCTAGCTACAAATCTTGCCTTGATTCCAATCTGAATAAGATAGAGCCTACTCCCTCTATCTTGTAACATTTTTCATCCCCAAGCTCGACCTACTTTGCAAAATATTTTGTCTCGAAATTTAAGAGGATCTCCTTGTACCCTGTCATGTGCTTTGATGCACCACTGTCTACTAACCAAGTTTTCGGCCCCATGAAAACTGAACTAGATAGGGCAAAAACCAAGTAATTTTCTTTTCTATTTTCTTTCTCATTAAAATGAATTTTCTGATTTCTTTTGGATTCATCATCCTCAATAGTTGAGGCATGATGTTTCCCTTTCCTAGGATACTTCTTTCTAAACCAACAATCTTTAGCAAAATGACCCAACTTATTACAACTAAAGCATTTAATCTTAGATGTATCACTATTCTTGCCTTTGAATGTATCTTTGATGTTTGGCTTCCTCCGAGATCATTTCTTGAAAGTGCCTTTCTTCTTTCCCTTGAATCTTGATGCTAAAGTTGAGTGTTCTTCTTTCGTTGGCTCACTTCTGGTAGTTGTGCGACTCTCCTCCTGGAGACAATCATGCCATAACCTCTCAAACGTGGGTTGAATTTCTCTCCCACTTACACTGGATAAGAAGGTATCCCATGAAGAAGGAAGACCGTAAAAAATGGCCTGCACTAAATCATCATCATCCACTGTCACCCCTGTGACCAAAAGTTGGTCTCTGATATGGGCTATCCTGGAACAGAAAGATGCCATTGATTCACCTTTCTCCATATTCAAATACTTAAGCTTGTTCTTAAGTGTCCTCTTTTGACTTGGAGCCTGTTTCTCATACAGATTCACCAAGGTATCCATACAGTTCTTGGCAGTCATTAACGAAGTCATTGCAGGCATTATACTGTATTTGACTAGTCAAAGTTAATTCGCTTGGCGTTTGCTTGACTCTTCTTGAAGGTCGCTCTTCCTGCATTATTCGTGCGTTCCTCCACCACTGTGGTCACATACTGCTCAAGATCATGCTCCTGCAAGATCTTTGTTATCCAGAGCTTCTACACATTGAAGTTGGCAGCTCCTTCGAGCCTATTTGTGTGTACCTGTTGTTGCACTTCAACACACTTAACACACCCTAAGATCTGATACCATGTTAAATTATGAGCTTGATTTCTTATGCGGATTAATTCTTTTATTTTCTTCAATACTTTGATTTCAGCTTAATATACTTCAACAATACCAAATCATAACCAAATAACAATAACTATGTAGATAAGTAAGCATGCACATAAACAACACATATACCCTGTGGAAACCCTGTACAGGGAGAAAACCCCCAACAAATAACATTCCTTTAGTGCATTAATAATGTAAGATCACTTACAAATATCCACCATGAATGTTTTTCTCTTAAAGAGCTTGCCAAGATGACTCTGACCTGACAAAGACCTAAGAGACCTTGCTAAAATACACCTTTGATATGTTGCTTCTATTGTTGATATACAACATTGATATGATGCTTTGGTGTGTTGCCTCTTTATCACTGATATGATCCTCTATTGCTTCACCCTTAACCTGCTTATCAAACTGTGTTGAAGAGAGGGGTCAACCTCTGCTTATATAGGCTGAAGAAGGGAAGATGAGAGGCTCGAAATAGTAACATGTTTGCCTGCTTTAATCATAACTCAGCTTCATACTTTAGTTCGAACTTAGAACTAGACTTGAGACTGGTATACTTTAGTTCAAAAATAGAACAAGACTTAAGACTTCAATTGCAACTCAACATTACACTTTAGTTCTAAAATAGAACTAGACTTAAGACTTCAGTTGCAACTCAACATTACACTTTAGTTCTAAAATAGAACTAGACTTAAGACTTCAGTTGCAACTCATCACTACACTTTAGTTCTAAAATAGAACTAGACTTAAGACTTCAGTTGCAACTCATCACTACACTCTAGTTCTAAAATAGAACTAGACTTCAGACTTCAGTTACAACTCATCATTACACTTTAGTTCTAAAATAGAACTAGACTTCAGACTTCAATTACAACTCATCATTACACTTTAGTTCTAAAATAGAACTAGACTTCAGACTTCAGTTACAACTTAACATTACACTTTAGTTCTAAAATAGAACTAGACTTGAGACTTCAGTTACAACTCGACTTTTACAAGGCAATTCGAAATTCTCTTCACGGTGGATAATGTTACACGTGCCAACACAGTAGATCAATACATTTATATCATTTGAAATATTAGGAATATCGTTTGTTTCTAGCTCATAGGAATTTTATATTCAACCTAACTTTTGCTAGATGGCTTGAATTTTTCTCATGGCTCACAAATCTTGACTAGGCTCACAGAGGTTGTACGTTCCCCTGACTTTTGCACTAGTCTATCTATGCTCACAGAGGTTGTACATCCCCCCTGACTTTTGCACTAGACTATCTATGCACACAGAGGTTGTATGTTCCCCCTGACTTTTTCATTAGAATCACATAGCATCTTATTCATCTTGACTTTTGGTTTGACTCACAGAGGTTGTACAATCCCCCTGTATTTTGTCAATACCTCACAAGATTGGTTGATTCTCCAAATATCCCTAGCTAGCCTTAGGGTGGTCCATATGGCCTCTCATTGGAGAATGAATGTCGATGCTGCCAAACTTAACAAGACAGTGAACGCATCTACCACATAGTTTTCTTCTCTGGGAATCTGACACTACCTCAAAGGATTTTGCAATAGATCTTGTGAAGTCATGGTACCTTTTTAATCTTTCATTCTTTGTAGCAAAGTCTAACAAAACTTGTGATACTATTAAGTATGAATCTCCTATAACCTTCAAGTGTGTGACACCTTTGTCGATTGTTAAGTTAAGGCCTATAATCAAAGCTTTGTATTCAACAACATTGTTCATACAATGATATTCAAGTCTATAGGAGTAATAGAAAGTTTCCTTGGATGGGGTTGTTAGGACGATGCCTGCCCCTGAACCAGAAATTGAATGAGAACCATCAAATTCCAAAGTCCATATTCCTCTGAGTGCTTTTCTAAATTCATCCTCTAAATTTCCTCCTTGGACAAACCAACTTTCAATCCCATTGTTCACATAGAGGAGTTGATTATCGGGTTCTTCAGGAGTCTCAATGAGGTAGCCCGTGAAGGGTAAATAATCCTCCTTCATGGTGAGGTATGATAGCTTTGGATCCTTGGTCTTGGAATCTCCTTGTCAATTTCTCTATCAAGTATTTACGAGGTAGAATTCCCCAGTTACTTAAAGTGTCTATCACTATTACATCAATTTTGAAAGGAGCATTAGGGCAAGCATGGAAGGAAATACTTAGGTCTTTGATGATGCCTCGTGTAAAACCACCTTGAGTTTTTGGTTGTGATATACTGAGACCTAGTTGGTGCATAACCCTTTTGGTCATAATGTTTATAGGGGTATATGGGTCAAACACACAATTATGGAGAAGGAAATCATTGATTTGGAGGGTAACATAAAGAGGTGTAGGTTCTTCCTCATTGATTTGTGAAGGCGAGTATTCAATGTCTTCAACCTCAAGGTTTCTAAATGTATCTTGAGTGGGTTTCAAATCTTCGGGAGGTTCATTTTATTGTGAAAACGAGGAAGTGTCTTTCATGTTTGAGAAACCCGTGCTCCGTTTCCTAAGGAAAATTCCTAAGGAAAGTGTTATTTTCTACCTCTAGAATCTCTGGGAGGTCATGCTTCAACCCTCCCATGCTTTCCTCATTCATCTATCAGATGTCATCATTGTTTAAGAGGCTTACCTGATGAATGGAATTGTTGAACTTAAGGTTCTCCTCAAGCTGACAAGAAGCATATTGTGCTTATTCTAGGCTTGTAGGTAATCGGTTCTTGAGGGTAAATGGTAAATTTCCTTCTAAGGAGTTCAGGTAATGGAGAATAGAGCTCTTTGGGTGAAATTTGGGCTCAAGTTTGCTAATGAGAGTGTTGACCCTATCATTGAATTCCCTAACATCTTCGTCACTTCATTTGCAAACTTTGAGGTATAGAATAAATAGAGGCCATACTTTCTACCTTACCCCATCTCTTCATGAAATCTTGTTTCAAATCTTCAAGGGTTTTGAGGCTTCCACTTGGGAGTTTGTTAATCCAAGTTCTGGAACTCTTGGTGAGTGAGTTCAAGAAAAGTCTCATAAACGTGTCAGGATGTTCCTTTCCTGATTGATGCAATTCATAACCCTCACAAAATTTAGCCCAATGTGTGTTGCCATAAGATATCACTTCTCTCAAGAATTTAGGTATCCATGATTCAACTTCTTTCGATAGATCATGTAATCCCCCTTGGGTATTATCCAGGCCCAAAGGGCCAAAAAGTTCTCCGAGAGAACATTTAGGAGAAGCTACAAGGATGACAGGGGTAGGAGAAAGAAAGAGTGTATACTGACGTCTTCCACGAGTTGCCATTAGTGGAGTCGCAAGACAATCTTCAGGAGATTATCAAAAATATGAGGGGATCACCCTCAGTGGAGTCGCTAGTTAAGATTTGTTAGATAAATAATTTTGAGGAAACGCTTACCGAAAAGTGTCGTATTTGAGGAAAATTGACTCAGTGTTCCCCGGTAGCGGCGCCAAAATGTTATCACGCAATTTGTACTTGCCCAAAGCCAAAGTCAAGTGGATATTAAATTGGTGTAATAAGGATAATGTCCTATCACTATCACCTTAATAGGAAACCTCTTTCTATTTAGGAGTAGTACCCCAGGGGAGACGTCCCCAGTGACATGCAGGTTCGATAAGGCTAAGGTAAAAGTTATGAGAAAATCCCACCCCTCTCACAGGTCACTCATATAATAAGTTCCAAGGTTTTAATGAGATGAAGAAAAAGATGATTTAAGTGTACCTTCCCAAAACAAGACAACAAGTAGAAAAGAAATGTTATTTGCAAGTACCATATGATGTCAGTGCTTCATAAAACCATGAATTCTTAAAAGATAAACAAGCTGATGTAAAACTGAAGCAATCTAAATATTTATAACAACAATGTATATTTAGCAACAACTACACAATTATGCCTCAATAATGCTTCAAGAATGACAAGAAATGATAGCCTAAAATTGAAAGAATGATAATAGATGTCAGAAGCAATAATGACAATGTATACTCAGCTTTTAATCTTTATTTTAGAATGAATTTGTTGTTGTTATAAATGGTTGTAGAAATATTTTGCAACAACAACAAATTAGTTATTGAGTTATTCTAATCAAGAGTTAGAAAGAGTTAGTAAAAGTCTTAGGGAAGGTGGTTTAAGAGTTGTTTGGTCAATCAATCACTTGCAAGGAGTGAACTAGTGCTTTTTTAGGGTAATCGAGTCAAATTTTTCAACGACAATTCTTAGAGGAGAACAACAAATGATAATGGACAATCTAAAGGAATGGGTGATATGGTTGAGGTGTTAGTAACCCAAGGCCTCAATATCTAAACCCTAGAAGGAAAAGATGCTAGAAAGTAGGTAACCCTAGGCCCTAATGATTTACTTCTTCCTTAGATCAAGTTTGAAATAAAAGATGTGAATATAATGAAGCAATGCTACAAAGGCAGGGCTCTACTAGAGATGTTTTCTAGAAAAATCAAATAGGTGGAAAATTATAAAGAAAATGACAATAACATGTGCTTTTCCCCTAGGGTTTCAAACTAGCAATTTCATAATCTTAGAAATGAACAAGCAAAGTTACCATAACCATTCAAAATAAATGAAGAATTGCATATTTTTCTTACTTAATTAAGAATAATCTAGCCACAAAACCCTAGTTGAAGACTTTCCACCATGAAAATGCCAAAATACACCAAGAATAGCCTCTCCAAGAAGTTGTGCACCACTTAATTTCAGCCAAGTACCCTTAAAGCAAGCCAAATTTCATACCTCACACTTGTGTGAGTGAAAGATGATGAAAAATATAAGAGATGTGTCCCTTATTTATACAATAATCACGACCTTTAATTACAATTTAGGTCAAAAAAGGACGACATGGCCAGTTTACCTCAAAAATCCAATTTTACATAAAATTAACAATTTAAAACCCTAAAATGTGGAGTAGAGGTGATGTCATTCCATCCTAGGGTGACGTTGGGCCTCATAGGTGGGATGTTAGGCTCCAAGAGAAAAATGTTAGGCCTTCCAAGGCCTCCAGATGATGCCACACGTGCCACTTGGCACACAACTGCCTCCATCATGTCCATCTGACGTTGGGTGACGTCTATGGTCACAGGGGTGACGTCATGAGCCTCCCAAGGCCAATGTTCAAGGGGGAGAGAAAGATCCCCCTAGGTCCAGACCTGCAAAAGCATCTTTGGTGGAACGTCCTTCTTTTTCTTCGGTGCAAGCCTCTGGTGTCTCTCTACCCCTAGCTGGGGTCACAACATCCATCTGGTGTGATTTTAGCCCCATGGAGGTCTGATCTAATCATCTCCCCACATGTACCTATCTGTCGGGCATGGTCCTGCAGCAACAACAAGTACACCCTCCATGGGTTCGTAAGTCACAGGGATCATAGCAATGTCAATCATGTCTAATAATCAAATTACCCAGACAAGTGCATCAAACCCCCCTTTACCCAGACAAATGCTCAAATACGTTATGCAGTTTAACAAGTCAGGTTTGGAGAGGGTCTCAAGATGTCCTATTGAGCTAATCATCCTCAGGTTTGGGGTGTTTCCCAAGTGAAGACAAATCTAGGTCATGTAGATGTATGAGATAGTGTAGGGGATGTTTGGGCAAGGCGTGTAGTGATAACAGGGAAATGTAGGTCTTACTTGTGGGTGCCTCTTTAGAGGGCGAGTTGCACCTTGTTATGGATGCCATTGTTTCCTAGCCCATTCAATGTCTTTTACTCTTTTTCTTATTTCTTTTTCTTTTCAAGAGAGTAGCCGGAGGACACTGTCCTGGCGTGGTGACCAGTGGTGACAATGTTACCCACAAGCATTTCATATAATTGAGAAGGCTAGCTCATGATGAGACCCCCTTTCTCTTGGCTATGCCACCAAAAGCCACTACCCTGGTTTGGTGACCAAATGGATGGTAGTGTCATACCGCTACATGCCCATGGACCTAATAGGTCGGCTCATGATGAGACCTCCTATCCACCAACTAGATCTTGATTTTTATTTTATTTTAGGGTCCCCCTTTCTTGCTAAGAAGCCTTTTATTACTTTCTCGGGAATCCCTGGGCGAAGCATCTCAAGGTTTCATCCTGGATTTAAATTTTTCCAGCTACTTTTACCCTCTAGTCCTTTAGCCCCTTCTTCCCATAAGGCTGGCAAACCCAATGACCGAACCAATGTAGGGGAAAGCTCAGAAGGATAATGATGAAAAGTGGTAAGTATGGAAGGAATGAATGATGACCTTTCATAAACCCACCCGGTGGCAACTCATCCCTAAGGGAACCAACTTACTAGGGCACTATGTCATCCCCTCAGGTATGGACACGTTAAAGAGCATAATTTCCAAGCAAACGTCATGAAACAAAAGAGAATTCAATGCACATATTCAAATGTTTTGAGAATCAGAGTGACACATACCATGAAACCTGAACTCATTTCCTCATGGAGCAAGACCCATTTCTACTTCAGAATCAGGCCGATGGGATGGATGTTGTTGTTGATAGATAGGACGCACTAAAGAAAATATGGGCCCTCCAATTCCAAGCTCAAGTCATATGGCTCTCAGTACTCCATGTCTAGGACTTGTGGGCCTCGAGACATAATATCATTAGTTATCCCTAGGATAGGGGATAACAGTTCCTTTCTTTGTTTGTCTTTTGGCTTCAATGTCTTATTCTACTTGTACAGATTTTTCATTTGTCTCTGTAGGGGTAGAGATCTCTTAACCATCTTCTAACTGTTCTCCAAGGCTTCTCCACATAGGTCCAAGTGTTATGATATCCTTCTCTTCATTTTCTTGTTTTCTTCCCTTAATTGTACAATTACAGTATGGGCTTCTTTAAATTGTTTCTTTAGTCTTTTGACTGTCATGTCCTCTTTTTCTAAACGAGATTCAACCTCAACAAATTCTTCAAGAACACACTAGACATGCATCTCAGGTCTGGTCTCTTCAACATGGATTTTTCTTATTGTTGATGATCTGGTTACAGGTCTGCCAAATATTTCTTTGTCAATTACTTTTTGGTCAGGGTACTTAAGAAGAAGAAAGAAAAGAATTGATAAGTCTTGTCAGTGAGTATAGGGATGTATTTTATTTTTCAAAAATCCCCCCGGTGGCAACCAAAACCTATGGGCACAGCTAGCTCATGATGAGACCCCCTTTCTCTTGGCTATGCCACCAAGAGCCACTACCCTGGTTTGGTGACTAGATGGATGGCAGTGTCATACCGCTACATGCCCATGGACCTAATAGGTCGGCTCATGGTGAGGCCTCCTATCCACCAACTAGATCTTGATTTTTATTTTATTTTAGGGTCCCCCTTTCTTTCTAAGAAGCCTTTTATTACTTTCTCGGGAATCCCTGGGAGAAGCATCTCAAGGTTTCATCCTGGATTTTAAATTTTTCCAGCTACTTTTACCCTCTGGTCCTTTAGCCCCTTCTTCCCATAAGGCTGGAAAACCCAATGGCCAAACCAATGTAGGGGAAAGATGAGAAGGATAATGATGAAAAGTGGTAAGTATGGAAGGAATGGATGATGACCTTTCATAAACCCACCCGATGGCAACTCATCCCTAAGGGAACCAACTTACTAGGGCACTATGTCATCCCCTCAGGTATGGACATGTTAAAGAGCATAATTTTCCAAGCAAACGTCATGAAACAAAATAGAATTCAATGCACATATTCAAATGTTTTGAGAATCAGAGTGACACATACCATGAAACCTGAACTCATTTCCTCATGGAGCAAGACCCATTTCTACTTCAGAATCAGGCCGATGGGATGGATGTTGTTTTTGATAGATAGGACGCACTGAAGAAAAGATGGGCCCTCCAGTTCCAAGCTCAAGTCATAAGGCTCTCGGTACTCCATGTCTATGACTTGTGGGCCTCGAGACATAATATCGTTAGTTATCCCTAGGATAGGGGATAACAATTCCTTTCTTTGTTTGTCTTTTGGCTTCGATGTCTTATTCTACTTGTACAGATTTTTCATTTGTCTCTGTAGGGGTAGANNNNATGTCTTATTCTACTTGTACAGATTTTTCATTTGTCTCTGTAGGGGTAGAGATCTCTTAACCATCTTCTAACTGTTCTCCAAGGCTTCTCCACATAGGTCCAAGTGTTATGCTATCCTTCTCTTCATTTTCTTGTTTTCTTCCCTTAATTGTACAATTACAGTATGGGCTTCTTTCAATTGTTTCTTTAGTCTTTTGACTGTCATGTCCTCTTTTTCTGAAGGAGATTCAACCTCAACAAATTCTTCAAGAACACACTAGACATGCATCTCAGGTCTGGTCTCTTCAACATGGATTTGTCTTCTTGTTGATGATCTGGTTACAGGTCTGCCAAATATTTCTTTGTCCATTACTTTTGGACTAAACATCATCTTTTTACTTGGTGGAAGTTGGTCTTCTTCAACATATTCACTTTCATGACAGGGAGATGTCTCATCTACAAGAATTTCATCTACATGAATTAGTTTCTTTGTTGCAGATCTGGTGAATGGTTTCCTTCATCTACATGAATTAGTTTCTTTGTTGCAGATCTGGTGAATGGTTTCCCATGTTTTTCTATTGTTGTTGTTTCAAGAGTGAAAATGAGTTTTTTCCCCTTTAGCTTGCCTCTCCCATTGTCAAGGGTTTCTTCAATGTTTACAGCTGCATCAACACCTTATGGATTTTTACCCTTTTTCTTGGATCCTTTGCTAAGAGAAGTCTTTCTTGAAGTCTCAAGGGTTTCAATCACAATAGGTTGTTCTTTGTCATCTCCCCTTTTCCTCTTCAAACTACTAGAAGTTTCTTTAGCACTTACGGAAGGGATACTTCCTTTGGATGGTGAGGAACTAGTGGTTTCTACACAAAATCCGATGTAGACAAAAAATCACTCCATTCCCAAATTTATATTTTTAAGCTCCTCAAGGGATAACAATTTAATGAGACTGAAATGGAACAAACTAGGCTCAACTTGTTTAGATTTGGCTTATACTTTATCATCCATTTTTCCTAGGCTTATACGAAGTTAATATGAGATGTTTAGAGCTTTCTTACTTGTAAAATGCATGATCAGTCTGATATGGTACATGTACACCTTGTTGAATCGCCCCTCACAAGTGAAGTATCTCTAGATTACTCTCAATAGTTGGTCATGGTGTTCTAACATATAACTCCTTGGCACCCCTTTTGAGAGTTTCTTGTTCTGGAATTCTGACTTGAAATAATCATTATAGTAGGAGGAATCCAAAGGTGTTTCCTTGAACCACCTCTCACCTTGTAGGGGCATTTCTATTGCTATTGCAATTGTTTGCTCTATGACTTGAATTTCCAGTGATCCAACCTTCATTTTGACCCCATCAAAATTTAGGAAAAATTGTGTAGTCGCCTCCATGTCTCCTCCTTGTAGATTTTCACATAAAGTGAGGCATCCTACTGCTTGGAAAGATTATCTGAAAATGGGATTTGAGTCTAGCAATTGCAGACCTTGGGGTTCGAACCTCACTATGTCACCCCCCTTGTGTACTTTGTTCTTTTGCTTGCTTTGCTCCATAGCTAATGGTGAAGAATGTTGAGATGATTGTGGGTGCAGGGGTATTAAGACTTAAACAATATGCAGGGAATATTGGTGTGTTAGGGTTTGTTTGAAAGATAAAGCTACATGGCTTTAACAACGGGGATTTCACAACAAACTAACAAGAATTTCACAACAAATAAAGATGGCACAGTTCTAATATGAGATTAGGGTTTTAACACCTGAGGAATCTGCAGCAGCAAGTGAAGCTTCAAGGGTGTCCAAGGATCATGCAAGCCTTTAGAATTTGACAACAGATCGATCCAATCTAGAAATTTCACAAAAAACATGCAGTTTCACAGCAAATGCAGGAAATTTCACAGCGATAGTTATAGTTTCACATCGCACTATAAATTTGATGATTTAAAAGAGGAAATACCACATGGCTATAAAACCTAATTTACAAGGACTGTACTGACTCTCATGACCTCATTCCCACGATTTCATGACCGTTAAGGAGAGCTTTAAAGTGATTTGACATGATAGTTAGTCGTTGCGAAAAGCTAGGAGATTTTGTAGTGAATTTGAACTAATTGGGTACACATTTTGAAAAGGTGAAAATTGGATTGGCAAAGTTATAGAACCTTTAGTACACATGAAAAACTGCTCCCATGACCTTATTAAGACATGGTGTAATGATTTTAAGACTAACCCTCTCAAATGATGACAAAGGAACATGTAACAAACTGACTTGACCTTGGGACAAGACTGACCACTTTAACTGTGACTTCGAATGAAACTCTATCTCCCTGGACATGACTCAATAAAAACCAAACTTGAATCATAAGTGAATGAACTCAAAAAATTGTCATGAGACACTAATCCTAGGACCTTAACACATGGTTTTTTGAGAAACCAATACATGACCACAATACTCAATCAAAAACAAAACCAATTGTTTTGACTCTGTAAATTAATACTCCCTAACACTTTGAACTTGCTATGTGCAAACAATAAGAACAATGAAGACAATATATATGTTTTAAGAGTGTTATTATCCTAGCTACAACCATTTTTACTAATATAAATTACCCAATTTTTTGCTAGTAACAAAGCAATGAAAACCCTCATATATATACTACAAAGAAAGACACCAATTGAAAACCCTCTGAATACTTCCCCGTGTTTCATGGATGGTAGACGAGGTAAACTGTCAACCCTGATTATAGGGCCTCACCCCATGGGAATCAAGAGATTCGAACCTATAACCAACAACAAGCAATAAAACATACATCTAGCTCTAAACCAATTGATCTAACCCTTGAGGGCTTCTATTATGTTGAATGTGTATATTTAACTTAATATATTAATAACTTATTCTTCAAAATTTTATTTTCATTTTTTAAGGTTTCGGTCTTATTAATTAAGACATTGTGAATTATATTTTATTGAAATATGAATGTGTTTGTATTAATTAATAAGGTGTGTTTGTCTTAATTAACACACTCATATTTCAATAAAATATAATTCACAATTTCTAAAGTTTTAGATTTAGCCATTTGAAAAAAAGATACCTTTTTTAACTAATTTTTTTCCCCATTATTAGTCCCTGTTGGAATTTTTTTCAGAAAAAAGTGTAGGGATAAGAGCTAGGAAAGAATGTCACTTTCTCGATAATTTTTTTCAAAAGGAAGAACAAGCATAAGAATAACAAAAGACTACCAAATATGTAATATTGCTTCAGAATGTGAATGAAACACATAGGAGATGTCTACCACAAATCCGAAAAGACATGCAACTTGAGGGGTTTCTCACTTTTCTCTCATGGCTTGGCCTCACAATTCTATCATTAGAAATGTCTCTTCACAAGTAAAATGATAAAACAAAATCTATCAAGGATGCACTTTCACTCACTACTACAACTTAAGGTGAACAAATTTTAAAAGTTTTCACGCATTACTACAACTTAAGGTGAACAAATTTTAAAAGTAATGCACATCATATTTATCTACCTAATCATGCACAACATTTTCAATAGTAGCTTCTGGTGCACTAAATAGTGAGCTTACCCCGATTCGTTGTCTGTAGATGTTTAGTGAGCTTACTCCTCCTTGTTGTCTGTAGATGTTTAGTGAGCTTACTCCTCCTTGTTGTCTAGATGTTGTCTGTAGATGTTTAGATGTCCGGACAAGGGGAATGGGATAAATGAGCGGGAGATAAGATGAAATAGTGG
>CBVK0100247909.1:3145-15425 GCA_900067695.1 Picea abies
GTCCTGCAAGTGCATCCTGTACGCATATTGGACAGGAAAAGCAAACAGCTCCAGAATCAAGATATAGAGTTTGTAAAGGTCCAGTGGACCTGGTACGGTCCTGAGGACGCGACATGGGAGCATGTAGATGTTATGTGGGCAAAGTACCCGCATCTTTTTGAAAATTTTGAAAAGCTTGCAGATGCTATGTAAAGTTGCACTGAGGACAGTGCAAAAATAAGGGGAGGGGGATTGTAGTGTCCCCAAGGTTGAGCCCCATTGTAAAACATGTCTTAAAAGAAATTGTAATTATGTTTTATAGGTTGGTGAACCAAGTTTTGTATAACTGGTAGGATTATGTGTTTGATTAGGCCAGAGAGCCTAAGGGTTGAAGGCCAAGGGCCTGGATTTTGTATCTGTATGTATGCAGCACATCAATAAAATATAAACACCCGCCAGGTGCAGACCGACCACGATGAATGAGTGATGGGGGACTGAGCATCCACAGAGTGGGCAAGGGATTAGGGGCTGAAAGGTGGGAAAAGGGGCTGAGTGTTGAGCCTAGGGGCTAAGCCTAGGGGGCTTAGGCATGGAAATAATATTTTAATATTATTTCCAAAAAGAGCCATGTGCATATTATTTTATCCTAAGTTCCTGGCAGGGGAGGGAACGTGCAAAGGGGATGCGCGCTGTGGAACGCATGCAGTTCCCAGAGTGACAAGTGTCAACCCTGGTGCATGCAAATATAATCGTCGAAATGAACTGCGTGAGGGGATCTTCTCCATTCGAACCCGAATGTCTGAGTGTGAACTCATGGGGCCTCTATAAGAATACTTCGTACCATCCTGAACCCGAGACCGTGAGACTATTTCGTGATTGCTGAACCTGTTGGGGAAGCGTTTGTTTGTTTTTCCCAATTGGCTGTTGCGGCCAAGCAGTGATGGACTGCGCGTGGCATACTGGCCAGAGTAAGCTTGGGTTGAACTTGTGTATGTCCTCTCTTCTGGTGAGGGAGGACTGTGGTTGGAGGAAGCAGGTTGTCAGGCATGTGAGAAACTCTTTCCAGGTGAAAGAGTTTGCTAGGAAGCGTTTTCTTCCAGAGAGTGTCCAACACCAGCTACAGACTCTGAGACTTCCTAATCTGGCCTGTTGCCGTGACCTAGAGGGGGAGGTTAGCACCAATGGACTGTGTGTGTGAAGGTGTATACTCCCGGGCGGAACAGACATGTGGGGAATGAGGGTCTGGTAGTAGTGGGTGTAAGATGGAATCTTTGGGAAGAATCCTTCCAGATATTTATGTGTTGTCTTCCCTGTAACCTCAGCCTAGCCTAGGATTCCTTGCCTTGGGGTGGAGCTCGGTCCCAGCTCGGGGGTGACCCACTGTTGAGCTGATAAATAGTGTGGTCTAAGGCTGGGAGGTTTGTGGAAGGCCTGCACTTGGTTGGTGATTTCTACAACTTTTAAAAGATAAGTATTTGAATTATGTTTTGATCATGTTGTGCATGACCGTGTTGTTTATGTATCATGTTTTCCGCTGTGTAAATGAATTATTGATTGGTATGGACTGTTTAATTTATAGCAATAACGAGATATGTTTTACTCTGTAATTTAATTGTGTTTAATTGTGTTAAATGCATGTGGTTATACTGGTCTGTGTTTATTGTTAAAAAGATATGTACAAATTGGTATCCGAGCGCGAGTAAGCTCCGAACTATGAAAAAAAAAAGTACACTACAGGTATCCTCCATGATAGCATGCCAAGAGGATTTTAATGCAAGTGTTAACCTCCTGATGTCGACCAAAGTGAGGGATCTTCATCACGTTGAATATCGTGGACTATGTGATCTCCTTTATCCAAGCCTGGGATATGATGCAAGGCTTCTTCCCAATCGTGTTCATCAGATATCTGTGGGGCTCGAGCATCGCGTAGTTCTTTATATCCCCAAGGTTGAAATCATTGTTCTTCAAGGCTGGGATCTGTCCCAACTAGCTTCCTTCTATGCATATCCCCTTTGGGATGTACATGGTGATCAATGTATAATCAAAGTCCCGTGGAATTTTGTCGCGGTTAACCGCGCTAGCCAAAGGTGGGATGTAATTGGGTAAGATCGACGAGATATGTGTTGCGTTAGCCAAATCATCGTGATCCTTACTTCGCTTCTCTGTAGCAGGTTCGACACATTTCAAGTGACATCTGGTCAAGGGGGATGCCTGCATTCCCCTAGTCAACGATGCATGTACTCCGTTAGACATAGCTTTATTAGCCATAAATGTTTTCAGAACCTCTTAGATGAATTTCTCTAGCTTGGTGTGCTCAGTCGACATTCTCGCTGTTAACAAATAAGTTAGCGTAGGTAAGTGGATAGCAGGTTAAACAACATATGGTGAGGTCTGATAGCACAGTTCAAAACACACAATCACTTCTCAGTTCGGTCAGATAACCATGGGTGGAAAAACGTGGTCCCAGCGCAGTGTCCGACGGGTTAAATAAGAAAGTGTCGTAACAAATTCCTCCAACGGGTAGGAATGCCTCAATCAATATGAATTAGTTTGTTAGGGAGCGGTCTCAACGTCCCAAATGCGGTCTAGTCACCCATAAATGTGTTTCCTAGCTATTCAGAGCATTTCTCTAATGGTCAAGGCGCCTCCAATGTTCATATATCTTCGTCGGGGTGAAGTCCCATTCTATGTGGTTCTATTGTTCTGGTGAGGTTCACATCCTGCAAGCCTGCCTATTGCGAAGTCTTTTCTGGAACTTCCTGTAGTTTTTATAACTTGTATTTTTTCTTACTGAGCTTCCTTGTCTTATTTCCTGTTATGTGAGTCTCTAGATTCCTCTTTCCATTCTTATTCATATATTCTCTTAGTGTAGTAGCTTCGTGTTGCTGATGAGCTTTTAAAGGGTTTAAAGGTAATACCTCTTCTCTTATTAACTCCAGGGTGGGTATTCTTCTTTCTTGATTGGATAAGTCCTTCAAACCTTCTTGCGTTCTTTCAACCTTGATAGTTAATTTTATTTCATTTTGTTGCTTCGACTCAACTTCTCGTTCTTCCATCAGTCAATCTATTATTCTAGCTACGAAATCCATTAGTTATTTCTTTTTCTTTTCTATAGCTTCTTCCTCTGCTTTCCTTCTGATTTGATCCTTCTCGATCTAATTTGTTCTAACAAAAGTGGAAAAGGGGTGTTATTCTCAACAAACCTAATAAATTCAAATTCTTCTTGAGTCAATGTTCCATGGACGATAACAGGTAAATTAGTAACTCTTCCACATAGGGTTATCATCTTTCCTTTGAACAAGTTGATCCTTCCCAATGAAGGTACCACAGGGGGCTTTCCCAAAATTTCCCAAGTGCTTTCTGGCATAATATTCACTTGCGTTTCCTAATCCAAGACACAGTCTATGTCGAAGTCTCCTATTCTTGTACTTATGCACTATTTTTCTTTCAAGATATCTCACAAACTGATATCTTTGTGATCATCCATTATTTATTTTAATTGTATTAACATAGTTTGATATTTCTCTGATTCTTTCATTAACATGCTCTTATTATCTTGACTCATATTCATTTGTTCTACTTTAACAATCATCCTTGGGCAGTCTTTAACTTCATGAGAAACAATTTTACAACAAAGACAAATAGGACCTGCACCAGGGCATTCCTTAGCAAGATGTCTCGGTCTTCTGCAGTTATAACATAATGTCAATCCTCTCTTTCTCTTGTAAGTTCCCCAACTTCCCCCGTACTGTGCACTAGGGTCATAGTGTTGGACCTACAATCTACAAAAAATCTTTCTAGGTTCCCGCATCCACTTATTAGTCCAAAAATTCTTTCTATGCACAGGAATAACATATCTTTCTCTATTTCTATCAAATTTATTCAGATCAACTCTTTCTTCTATCTATACCCTAGCTTTCAGACTAGGACAAAGTCTATCAAACATACCTAGATTCATGCTTTCGAAACAAAAATTTCCACTTATCTTACCCTTATAAAAAAACAAAGCTTTACCTCTTTCAATATATTACCTCTTTTTATTCATATCGGGTTTCTCTCTTAGCACAAAGATTTGCAAGTCAGGTAGAGTACTGTGCACTACAACAGTAGATCTATGCACAAATATTTCCTTTTCTTTACTTCAGTTCCCAACAATCATAGTTTCAAGTCCTGACAACGGAACCATTTTTTGGCATAGGGGCAGACCCATGGTTCAATGCTTCAACAACGCACCAAAAAAACCCTAACTATCGACCCTTTGGGAAACACCTGTGAAGCAGATGCAATCTCACCCGAGGTAGAGGAAGGGGGAGTTACATGACTCAAGTGTCTATAGCCAAGCTGGGACACAAATTTGTGATCATAACACCTCTCAGAGTACTTAGGGACAACACCTATTAATTTATTAGCTTTATTCACATCGCATATCAAACCCTAAGTAAAATTCGACGCAGTAATAATGATAACATACACTTCACACTTAGCATCAGGTGTTAGATCTAACATACTCTACATAGAGAAAGAAATAAGGATTCGTAGATCTATCAATCATTCATAACATTCATTTCACTAAGAAAAAACATAAACATTATAACACAAAGAAAACCATCCGCACAATATTTATGTGGTTCACCCCAGTGTGGGGCTACGTCCACCAACAACTTCTTCTTCTTTATTAGTCTTCTTCTCAATCTCTACACTTTTCTACTCCTATGCACTAATCCATAGAGCCAATATTCACACTGGACAGGTGATCTGCACACTGCGCACCAGATCCACCTTCCCCAAAATCACGTCAAGGCACAGAGCCAACTCCTCTACCAAGAACAAAGCCTTACATACATGTTTTGTTGCACAAAGCAACTCATAACTACTTTCCTCTTGCACTTAGTTACTGACTTATCACATATCTACTTACATCGCTTGCACTTAGCCACTTCCTACTTCTACATTACACCCTTACATATTACATTTACCAAAAAGGCCTAATCATGGGTAAACCCATGGCCCGACATCCCATAACCCATTACATAAACCCTAATGAACCCCATGCTGGGTCCACAATCCCACAAAATAAGTGAGACCCTATGATCTCAGTTTCGTCTGGGTGTTCCATCTTTGACCGCTACGTCGAAGTCCAAAAGTGGTCAAACCCAAAAAATGTTTCATTAAAACTTGGTCGAGGGCCAACAGGTGTGGTAAGAGGCCATTTTGACACTTCCACAGAAAGTAGTCTTCCTTACAATCAAAAGTATCATAATTTTGAGACAAGTGTGATGATGGTGGAATTTTCCTTATTTATTATGTTGCACATGCTTGTAATGGGAGGTTTAAAAACCATAGAGTTTCCCACTAGTACACATTTGGGGGTATTCACCTTAATGTTAATGATGTAAAAGGTTGTAATTATCCACTCTTGAAAGTGATGATGAGAGTGAGAGGATTTTTTTACTATACCTAAGTAAGCCTTGTTGGTAACATTGTAATGGGTATTATAGCCACTATTGAGTGAGAAGCATTGTTTTTCCTAGGCCTCTTTTGGCAACATTGTAATGGGTCTTGTAGCCATTGTTTAGTGAGAGGAATTGTTTTTCCTAGGCCTGTTTTGGAAACATTGTAATGGGTCTTGTATCAATTGTTGAGTGAGAGGCATTATTTTTCCTAAGGCCTATTTGGAAATCATTGTAAACTTGTCCATGAGTGTTTTATCATCTCGTGGAAAGTATGGTATTTATTTGAAACTGTGATCATGTAT
The DNA here is from genome assembly GCA_900067695.1 of Picea abies. Lineage (NCBI taxonomy): Eukaryota > Viridiplantae > Streptophyta > Pinopsida > Pinales > Pinaceae > Picea > Picea abies. The sequence goes on from CBVK0100247909.1 coordinate 8,880, forward strand.
GGTCAGATACAAATTTGCATTGATGTAAGTGTCGACATTGACATCCTCATTATGAACTACAAAGGTGAAGGAGAATAAGGGTGTGGCCTTTCATAGACATTTGTTATGCAAATCAAGGAATCAACTAAGAATTTGCATTAGTGCAAGTGTTGACATCAACATCCTCAATCCGAAATATAAAGGTAAAGGAGAATAAGAGTGTGGCATTATAAAGACTTTTGTTATGCAAATCAAACCGTGGGGAAGTGCATCGTGGAGTGTAAGACTCTTCCTAGAAGCTTGTTGCGGATATTAAGTTACAATTCCTCTCTATACTTTTGGAGGAAAAAAAGTGCTTTTTGTGGGGAGGTTTGATCCAAGAGGATCTCCACATGAAAAATTTCTACTTTTCACACCATGGGATAAATCATTAAAATTTTTGATGATAGGTGACAAAGTTTAAAATAAATAATTAATGCTCATGGATGATTTAATTAAATTGAAAAAATGATTAATACTTTGAATGACTATGAAAAACTCATGTATTGGTCATCCATATTGAAAAAAAAGAGGAATACTTGTTGTCAGTGGAAATCTCACATATTATTTGTAAGGTTGGTTGAGAATCTTAAGCTTTCCTAGTCTCAAGGGAAGTTAAGGTTGGTTGATAAGATTTCTCATTTTTTGCATTGAGTGGTTATTAGTTTTCTCACTTTTTTCCTTGAGTGGTTATTAGACCCTAAATTTGTGGATCTTGTCTCCATGAATGTGGAGACTAAGAAAACTATTTGAACCCCTTTATTGGGAGAGGTTTTGGAGGCCATATGTGGAGGCTATTTTGAGATCTCTTTGAGGGTATAATCAAGAAATCATGCTTGTGGTTTGTAAGCCCCTTCATTGGGAAAGTTTACCCCCCTCCATTGGGGAGAATGTAGTCCTTCTGGTGTCTGAAGAAATGTCACTTATGTGAGAGCCTTGGATCATGTGCCACATTTTGTGAGAATATTTCATCCCTTTCAAAGGAAGGATAGCCAAGCAATTCATATTCCAAGCAGATCATGAGACATAGCTAGGATGTCTTGGTAAACTATGTTAACAACTCAATGATCTCTTGCCTCATGTGTGAATTTCTTGTCTCATGTTTTCTTATGCATGTTATTTCCACTATCATGTTCATCAACTGCATTAAGTGATGATATATGAGATTAATATCACATTCAAAAAGTTAATATTCAAGTTGGATTCAAGCCTTCATAAGCACATCTCTTCACCTTTAATGTAATCAATTTCAATAGATCTGAATTGTAAATATGACCTTTATTAAGTGACATAGAACCAAAACATGATTGGTATCAGTGTCACCTTGGTTTTAGATCAAAGGGAGGATTGGATTCCTCTACAGGTTGGAACCTGATCTACAGGGAGTTCCAACTTCCTAAAGTTGGTGCTTGAAAACAGGGGATTGGTGTCTCCTTGATTTGGTGCTCTAAAACAGGGGATTGGTGTCTCCTTGAGTAGGTTCTCAAAAAGGAAGCGAGAATGGTGTCTCCTACAAGTTGTAGCTTGTAAATGAAATATAATTCATTTGATTGTTACATTTGAATTTTGTATATTATACATTCTTGTTGATCAATTATTATGATTAATAAAATTAATAATTAATACTTGTTTTAAATTTTTATAGGAATCAATATTGATTCACCCCCCCCCTCTCAGTATTGGACAATATTTAAACAGTAATATTTTCAATCGCGTGGAGCATTTCTATCTAGGAGAAATGATAATCAAATTGAGAGATTTTTGTCTACACCTCGCCACTGTTGAGTAAAATCTCAATTCACTTGCCCATGAATGCCCATAAATGCAAGGGAATACAAGTGTGGATCGAACTCAAGATCAAATCGTTGGACGCCACAACTTAGGAAAATCGTAAGAAGTTTTGTGGATGAAATCTCATCAACAAAAAATCAATTGAAAAAATTGATGATACCCTTTTGGGTAATAACCTAGGTGTTCCATTTGCAACCTCTATCACAAAAAAAATAATCCTCTTGTTTAGAGACAAAAACATTTTTCATTTATAGCGTCCATTTTCCATTTTGGGGTGAATTTTATCAGCAATATTTTGTCTTTAAACATTTATTTTTTCAATCAATATTGAGAGGGATTTGACAGATTTCTAAAATACCTTTTCAATGCTATGTTATATGATTAATTTGTCTTTGTATGGAGGTCGAAATATGCATTTTAATAGTTGCATATTCCGCATTTGGACAAAATCCATTTCTTACAGGATGAAAATCTTTAAAACATATATGAATATTGAGAAAACAAAATACCCTTTGATGCAACTTGGAATCTAGTTTCCTACGCAACTTAAATCGTTCAAACGAGATAGATATTGAAAGAGAAATACAAATTTTACCTATAGGCACTCCAAAATCAACGAATTTCCCTTTTAATAATGTCTTCTCCTTGGATTGCGTTCAATTCTAGCACTGCATCTCTTCTTCGTTATGATGTTTCATCATCGATATCCTTCCATGGAACACTTCCATGCAATAAGCAGACCCATAAGTCACAAGAACAACAATATGATGGAAAAGGCCTACTAGCCAACTCTATTTTATTCACACCAATGGTACATATTTATAGTACAATGGGTGATGCCACCTCATAGAGAAATTTTCTCTAGATGCTAAAATCATGCATGATGACTAGGCTAGGCAATCTTAACTAACTCATTGGTCATCATTTAAAGATATATTACTAATATCCTAAATGAGTAATACAAATATAGGTGACAATTAGACTTAGTGATTGATAAAGTAAGTAGGCTAACAGATATGGGTGCCAAGTCTCAACTGCATGAAGGATGGCCATCATCTCTTTCTCATATGTGGATTTACCCAAATTGTGGTCACACGATTGCTTACTAGTGAATGCCAAAGGATTCCCTTCTTGCATCAAAACCACTCTAAGACCTGTACTCGAGGCATCACATTCTAGGAAAAAAGTCTTAGTAAAATATGACACTTCTAATACTAGAATAATGCACATAACATCATGTAAGGATAAGAAGGTCTGATCAACTACCTCCTGTTAAACTAGTGTGTTCATGACATGTGGGACTAGCTTGTGGTTGAGAAACTACAATCGAAGAGCATTTGAGTTGTCAAAATTACCTGGGGATCGCACCCAGCCTTGGCCACACCAACCCTTAACTGGATGGATTTTTTGGTGTCTCCTCCCTATGAGTTGAACTGCCATACATAACAAGGCCCATCGAAACCAATCATGCTAATGAGATTTGACCAATTTTTTAATATATTATAAATACAAGTTTCAATCAATTTTTTTTCTTCCCAAGTTGGTTCAAATACAATGGTCCCTTATTGGAAATAAGAGATACTATATTTATAAGTTTCTAATATGTTAAATGTAAACTCTATTTATAAGTTTCTAATATGTTAAATGTAAACTCTTTTGACACTATCAAATTTGAAAGTTTTCGAGTCAATATAATTCTATAGTACGATAATGTAAACTCTTGACATTATCAAATTTGAAAGTTTTCGAGTCAATATAATTATACAGTACGATAAATGACTAAGTGTAACTAATTATAAATGGTGGCCAATGTTTATGAAGAAATTATACATATTTTAAAATATAAAATATTAACAAAAAAACCTAAATAACAACATAAATATGAAAAATTGGTTCTTACTCACATCTATGCTCATTCACTTTACAAGTCTATTTTTTCTTATTGAAAAAATTGGGGTTGGGGCATATAATATATGCATTTTTCTTATTGAAAAAATGCTAATATTATATAAATAATTTGAGTGTAGAGTGTATGAATTTATAATTTAAAATTTAAATTTTATATATTTTAAATCTACTTTAAAGCAAATATTTTTTGCACAGACATGACGCAGAGGCAGTTATTTGTTGAACTCTTTTTTATGTTGTAGGGCACAAACACAGCAATGATTTGATCCTTTTGCTTACTCTTCTCGTCTGTATTTGCAAATGCTATAATCATTTCATAATCATTAGTTATGGAGTCGTCATTACTCAAACGATCACAGAAAATGAAAGATAATGATTACTTTTCATTAATCATATCTGTGTGGACCCGTAATCTCACAATCTCAATGGCAGCCAACTACCAGTCTGATTTCTTACACGGAAAGGCAGTCATGTCAACCAGCCATTTCTATTTCCTTGTATTTTTCAACTGAACTTATATCGATTTCGATTTCATATTAGAGTATTCAACGACAATGGGGTGGTGCCCTATAGATAAATCGAATCTGCAATCATGAGGGTGTCAGGGTGGGGTGGATGGAAATATGTTTTACATTATAATTCAGATTTTTTTTTTAAGTATTAAAAGGTTTATTTATTGTTTTTTTTTCACACTTGTGAGTGTTTAATAGACTCAAATTAGACCACTTGTGAGTCTAGTAGTGAACACAAAGTTCTATGAACAAAGTACACCATGGCTTTTTAGAAAAATATCTACAGTAGTCTTGTAATTGTTAGGTGCTGGTGATGTTTCACATTTGTTGATTGTGCATCCATATTGATAGATATAGCTATTTTTATTATTTTGCACAACAAAAATAAGCAAACATTTTATAGTTTTGGAACATGCATTTGTCAATTAAAGTGCTAATTGTTAGGTGTTGGTGATGTTTCACATTTGTTGATTATACATCCGTATTGATAGATCTAGCTATTTTTATTATTTTGCACAACAAAAATAAACAAACATTTTATAGTTTTGGAACATGCATTTGTCAATTAAAATGTTAATGTTTTTGAAGTTATTGGTTGAAATCACTAGAGTGGAATTATTAAATTTTATGGAGAAATAATAATAATAATAATAATAAGAAGGTAAAGACCATGACCAAGGAAAAAAAGTGGAAAAATGAACACAATTTTACAATCCAATCAAGGACTTTAAATTCAATGCAATTTCATAGCAATTGTATGTACCTTGCACATGATAATTATTGCACCGATTTGCAACCTCAATATTAACATTTTTTTCTAATGAATAAAATTTTGTGGTTTATGATGGTGTTGTAATCTAAGAGATTACATAATCAATAATTATCAGTAGAACAACCATATAATATATAGCAAATAAATATACCATACATACAAGGAAGAGGAAGACTTAAACATGACTCACAAGATAAATAGTGGGACTAGAAACAAGTAGTCTTTATTATTATGTGGTTAATCAATCATCAACAACATATATCACAAATCTTCAACTTTTTATATATCATAACTACCCTTGGTCTGTACCAACCCAAATACTTAGTCAACTATATTTCCAACTAACTTACTCTATTACATTTTAATTGACTATATGGCCTAGTTGACCAAGCCTCTCCAACACCTCCCCCAACCTCAAAGCCCTTTTTGTCCCAAACAAGCGAGGAGATGTGAGTACAAAAAATTTCAAAAGTGAAATACATATATTTCTAAGGATATTCCATCTAGATACTATTGGTCTTGGTTGTCAACAATGATTGATTCATTGAGTTCTTGGGGTTGAAGAATGTTAATGCTAGTCACATAGGTTGTGGAGGATATTGGACGAGTGCTGGTAGTGGGGATTTTTGCAAAATCTATACAAAATTTATAAAAATGAGGGGTAATTCGTTTTAGTGTCTTTTCAAAATCTTTCCACTCTTCAATAGTTTTCTCTATTATAATGTTCATATTTTAATCTTGACAAAACTATCCATCTTCTCTTGCGTTGTGGTTTCCTAAAATAAGAGAATATCATGATTTTATTTCTTTTGCATCTAGTGTACTTGTTGTTGCATCTCCCAAAGATTTTTTGGTTCCTCTAGCCCCATCCATTTATACATTCTCCCCTTACTGATACCATTCCAATTCCTAACTCATCAATTCTACCTCTGTGAATCAGTAATACGTAATTATAATATTTTTTCTTCAAATGTTATATCAATGTAGAATTATTATCTAATAATGAGCAGTAAGAAATACAAATAACACACATACACAATACACAAGTGTTTTACGTGGAAACCCAAATCGGGAGAAAACCATAAAAGGTTTTTTCTTATATGTCTTGAAGAATTACATTCATTGGAAGAACCAACTTCCTTTGTTTTCCAGCTACAACTGGACCAACCCCCTAGTATCTCAGGCTACAACCCGAGGGAAGCTCCAACTCCCCAATTCTATGGCTACAACTAGAAGGAGGCTACAACCCCCTATGTTCTCCGGTTACAACCAGAAGGTGGCGAAAACCACCTGTCCTTGCCCTGTCTTGCCACCCTGAAGTAGAAGTAGAAAGATGGAACCACTGTCACACTATCACTGTGAGATATACCGCTGTAAACCTTTACCAATAAATCTGAACCATGCATCAACCATGCATCAATTTGTACCTCAACTTGTAATCAACCTGTACCATAAAAGAGTGCATCAACCATGCACTAACCTGTACCAAACAACCTGTAATCAACCTGTACCATAAACAAGTGCATCCAACCATGTACCAAGTAT
>CBVK0100247910.1:0-13844 GCA_900067695.1 Picea abies
AGGGTGTGTTGCACCTTTGTTTTCAATGCATCCTTTTTCCAAGCCCATTTATTGCCATTAATTAATTAAGGAAAAAACACTAGGTACTCCCTAGGGTGAATCTATTATCTTGGGTGGATGTATTGAAGTGTCACTTTAAAGGAGAAGTACACATAGTGCTATGGGGGTATAGTCTATCTTGTAACACACTTTGTGTAAATCCCTCAATCAAGTGGGACATTTATGTAATTTTTTTTCTTTTGCAAGTATTTGATTTTTTAGGATAATATTTTCATTTCTCTCAAGAACTCTTTGGGACAGCATCTAGAAGTTTCATAATAAGGATTTTATCTTTTTCCAGCCACAAGACTTTGGGCCTTCATCCCCTTCTTCCCATGAAGTGAGGGACAACCCCTTCTTGGGTCAATACACCTGAAAAACCCAAAAGGTGGGGAGATGAGGGGATGAAATGTGGAAAGTGAAAATTATGGTCAGGAATGGCATGATGATTCATCCAAAGTACCTCCTAGTAGCATAATTATCCCTAAGAGTGACCTACTTACTAGGGAACAATGTCAACCACCAAGGTGAAACAAGGAAAAGAGCATAATGTACAAGAAAATGTCACATAATAAAAAGTAGCAATAGATGAAACAAACTCAAATGCCTCAAATATTGAAATGAAACTGACCATAATACATGACTTGTACCTCATGGAGAAAGACCCAATGCTTTCTGAATGCCAAATGATGTAGTGGATACCATCATGATGAACCTGGAACTATGGTGGTGAGGTGGGTCTCTATCTATCCAAGTAGACACTGCTTGAAAGGAGAAGTACAGATAGTTTCATGGGGGTATAGTCTAATTTGTAACACACTTTGTGTAAATCCCTCAATCAAGTGGGACATTTTATGTTATGTGTTTTCTTTTGTAGGTATTTGATTTTTTAGAAGAGTCTTTTCATTGCTCCAAAGACCTATTTGGGAGAGCATATGGAAGGTTCATAATTAGGATTTTATCTTTTTTCCAATCACAAGCCTCTGGGCCTTCACCCCCTTATTGCCATGAAGTGAGGGACAACCCCTTCTTGGATTAGTAGACCCAAAAAACCCAAAAGGTGAGGAGATGAGGGGATGAAGTGTGGATAGTGACAAGTATGGTCGGGAATGGCACAATGACTCATCCAAAGGACCTCCTAGTTGCATACCTATCCCTAATGGTAACCCACTTACTAGGCCATAATGTCAACCAACAAGGTGAAGCATAGAAAAGAGCATAATGTCCAAGAAAATGTCACATAATAAAAATTAGTAATATATGAAACAAACTCAAATGCCTCAAATATTGAAATGACACTCAACATAATACCTCACTTCTACCTCATGGAGTAAAACCCAATTTCTTCTGGAGGCCAGCTGATGTGGTGGATACCATCGTGACGAACCTGGAGTTGTGGTGGTGAGGTGGGTCTCTGTTTGTGCAAGTGGACACTGTTGGTCAAGTTTTCTATTGGTACTCCATGTCTGGAACTTGAGGGCCACGAGACATCATCTCCTTAGTTATCCAACAAAATGGGGATAATGGGTAGATTCTTCATCCAAGATCCTTCTTTCTTCTTGATTTTGATAATTCTTATTTTCTTCTTTCAATCTCTTAACCTCATCTATTAGTTTTTATTATTATTTTGTAATCTACATATCTCTTCATCTTTGTTTTTCAAATATTCCCTTGAATCATCCTTTTCCCATTTTTCTTCGCTACTCTTTTATTGCTTTAAGTTCGTTACCTCCTTAATGGATGATTCATTAAGGGATTGTATCTTAGAGAGATCCTTTCCCTTATTCTTAATCTCTTCCTTTGCTTCTTTTAATTCATATTGGATTCTATACATTGTCTCCATTTTTTAGTCCTTGATCCATTTGTTTGATAACAATTCTTCAAATACTTCCCATGTGGTGCTTCAACTAGTATCTTTATCCAAGATATACCACCACTTAAAAGATTCTCCATTCAAATAAATACCTTCCCCAAAAGGATTCTTTCAATTTTACTTATCCCTCAACCATTTTCGAGGATCGATTTCATCTATATCTTCATCTCCTGTAAATTTAGGTATTTCCATTGATTCTTAACTGAGGTCTAACCACAATCCTCAAATTAAAACTTCAATATATCAATAATAATGATATAAAATAGTTATAATAAATTTTCCAATATACTCTTATGTTTTTTCTCTTTCCACTGGCTTTTGAATCACCTCAATCGGACATCCCGATCAAAACTTATGACAATTTTAAGTGGGCATACCTTTGAAAGCCATGATTTGGAGTTTGTCCTTCTGGTCGACCTTCCTTCTTATGTATTTATGAAATTTTGGCCCCTTTGAGTCTGAAAATTTGACTTATAGTTCTCTGAAATGTCTTCTCTACAATGCTATAGGTATGACCAAAATTGGGTGTGCCAAATGAAAGTTATGTTAACTTTCCCAAACCTTGTTGAATTTTGGCCTATTCTGGAGAGTGAAATTCTACATAATGTCACACGTGAAATATTGGATAAATGATTTTGAAATTTGTACCCAAAATAATAAGTAATTTCCTCTTTCCAATGCAATTAGTCTCATGGAATTCAAATCCTCTATGAATAATATATGACTATTTTACCTGAAACACATGTTTGAGACTAGTTATAGAACTAGTAAAAAACCCTATCTTCCACGATGTGTATTTATGAAAGTACAATGACCCAAGAGCTTAAATTCATACCATAGGTACCCTGTTATTTCCTATAAATAACCTCTAAGTTTATCTTTCTTAAGTGTCCTCAGAAAAAAAGTTATAGTGAAAATGCTAAGAGATATGAGTTACAAAATAACTCCTTAAAGAATAGGAGAACCTCCCCTACATAACTAAATACATTTATACATCATAATTGACATGTCTCCAATAATGAAGACATGATATATATATACCTATTCACACCTACAAATGATCCCCCTTTACTAATAGGCCAACCTTATTACACATATATTTACACATTACATGTACATTTAGCCCCATATATGCCCCCCTTTGGGGTCATATCATATACATTTAATGTTATATATCCCCCCCTTGGGTCATAAACCTAGGTGTAGTGATTTCAATGTGCTCTTAAATCTCAACATCCTCCAATAGCAATTGCAACATACTCTTTTAAGGTATAAAAATTGAAAGCACTATCCAACCTATAACACTCTCTAAGACAAAAAGTGTTAAAGTAAATATTAGATTATAATGGTCAATTAGATATTAAACATAAGCATTAATAGAGTTACCTGGACTTTATTTTATTTTTGGTCTATCCCCCATTGATAAAGTGGATTGACTCAACTAGCTTGTAACTCTTTATAAGAAAGATTTTTCTTTCTCATTATACTCAACTAGCTTGTAACTCTTTATAAGAAAGATTTTTCTTTCTCATTATGAATACCATATTCATTATCTTTATGTGTTCATGTTATTATTATATGGTATTAGAGCTCAACATTCTCGAATCCATGTCAAGAGTCTCAAGACTTTGAAAGACAAGGTCGACTTCAACAGTTTCAAAGTCATATCAAGGGTTTCGGGATATTGAAAGATAAGGTTTCCACTCTTGCGACTTCAATAGTTTTGAAGTTGTATCAAGAGTCTTGGGCCTTTAATAGACAAGGTTTTCACTCTTAGGAGTTTAAAAGTATGGGTGCCATGGAGGTTGTGCGAGTGTGAAGACCTAGGGACTACTGTCAATAGAGGCACATCAAGGGATCACTAGTGTGACACATGAAATGACCAAAAGGGTTTCAGTTCATTCAAAGTCGGGATCAATTCAAAGGATTTTGGAGTAGATCCATTTTTTTCTTTCTTGTATTGATGCCCATATTTGTAGATATAGAAAAATTGGTTGTTGATATATTTCTTTTTAGTACATCCAAGTATAAACTGATAGATTTGAAGATGTTTGGCATCAGATATGTCTGGATCTATGTGCTTTTTCAGTAGCTTGAGAGTAGATCTATGGTTTATTGGGTTGTTTTTAAGAATATTTGGAAAATCTACATGTTTTTTAGTATTATTGGGTTGTTTTTAAGAATATTTGGAAAATCTACATGTTTTTTAGTAATACTTTGTTGCTACAACAATTTAGAGTCGGTACCCAAGTGTTCTTACTCTAAGATTGCATATTGAGGTAGGGAAGAACAAGTATTTTTCTCTATTTCAATATATTTTTACACATTTTTAAGGAAGTCGAGGGTTTTATAGCAAGAACTACAATAAGTGGAAGAAACTTATGTTGGACATTTTTTAGTACATACTATAGGTGCTTGGTTGTTATTATCCTAGGTAATGATACTCAACCATAAGTTGTAGGTAAAGACCAAAACAAATAAGTAGTTATGTTGCATAAGTTGTTTTTGATAGATGAAATACTTCATGAGGTCCAACACATGGATTAATTTAATAGATATTTGGAAGCATTTGAAAGAGTTTCATGAGACTTGGTACAAGGGTAGAATCTTCTTCATGAAGAATATGTTGTTTTCAATCACAATGGATGAGAGTGTTGGGTCCCTGGATTATACTCTTTTTGTCACTTCCTTATTCAAAATTCCCTCCAAAACCTATGCTTATGAACTATACTACACTCCATTCTACCCCTTTTTCCCATTATTATCTCTCTAGGGTAAACAATTTGTATATCAAAGGATATCTAAGGTAAAATTGTTCAATCTAGCATATTTTCATTCTTCCTTATGCAAATTAGTTTTAAAAGTTATTATTTTAATAAGTCACTACAAAATCATAGATTATATAGAAAATTAAATATTTATGTAGCTACTAATTGTTTATGTAGTAGAATCATAGTTCTATATGGTTGTGCACACTCCTGGATGAGATTGTGACTTGGAAATGATTTCAAATCAGAACCAGATGCTCACTCACTTATCAACCAAGATTCAAAGTCTTCCAAGTTAGGATAGGATCCAAGTCAAAGTTCTAGTCATTGCATGAGCAAGTGGAAGAGTACTTGAGTTGGATCCATGCTAAATCGGCCATGAGGTGGCAACGATATTGAATAAGATAAATTCATGCAATATTGTCATGAATTTATCCATACATGGGTTGAAAAAATAATTGCAAACAACCACAAACATTCCAAATCTGATTTTTTAAATGCATATGTGCTATGAAGTGCTATTTCATAGTTAAATATGTTTTCAGGATCCATGGGTTTTGGATCTCCAAGATACCACTTGTAATGTATAAATATCAATCATGAGAACCTTCAATAGGAATATTGGATATGATATCGAACCTATGTAAATTTGTATCATTGATTCGAAATTAATATAAAGCTTTGGTTAATTGTCAATTGCATGCATTGTGTGTTTTAATTGTTTAAATTTTGTTCTGTATTTTTTTCCAGCAGCATTCACCAAACCAAGAGGCCCCCCCCGAGTGAAGAGTGCATTTCTTCTATATTCAGTTAGTTTTATTTCAATTTAACAGTTGTGTGCATTTAATTTTTGTTCTTTCATTTCTTGCATTTCATTTATGATTTATGTTTATAACACACATGAATACTAATGCACATAAATTGTTAACTGGATAAAGATTGTTTCACTTCAATTACAAAAAACCTTCATTAAACAATATGATTGAAATCATGTAATTGTGTTGTAGCTAATAATCCAGTAGGTTAATAATTTTGAGTGTTTAGAATCATTTCTATGGTTTTCATTAAATCTATTTCTTTAATATTACATCTACTCTATTTTATGTAGATAAGCAAAAACTATGTTTCTGAAGATATACAATGAACAATTTTGATTTTGTATAGTAATCATTTAGAGATAGATTAGAAACTAACACATGAATATATTTTTCTTGCACTTCATTAATTTATGAATCCAGATTGATGATTTAATGTAGCATAGTTCACTTAATTGAACTGATTGACATTTTTGGCATCGTTGTCGAGAAAGTGTAAGAAGGCATTGGTTTTTCTATTTATAATTTTAAATGCATATAGGGATGAATAAATGGGAAGAGACACAGTTAGACAATAGGTTATAACCTACATATTCACTATAATTAGAGTTTTAATGAGTCTCCAACCATTTAAATCATGTTAATTAGAATGCATTAATAGACGTAGAGATCCTAGAGGTAGATTCACTAGCGGTAGGAGTACACCAACCACCAATTCCACCACTCCATCAAGTGGTATGGTAAGAGACACACTATCATATAACCCATATGCAGGTAGAATTACAAGAGGAGGACAATCATGAATAATAGTGGTTGCACAAACAAAAGGAAAAGAAAAAGTTGGAGAAGGCAGTTCCAAATCAGAAAAAGTTATAGAAATCTCAGAAAAAGATATCATACTACCATCCAATCCTCAAGAGGAATAATTAATTAGTGGTTAGCAAAATATTACACTTTCAAAAAATCATATTGACCAGAATTCTCTACCTCATCAAAGAAATCACTGCATTTTAGAAAAGACAACATGTACGAAATATTTGGAGGAAGAGATGGGGAGGAAAGAGGACCTAGAGATGGAGAGGAAGAAATAAAAGAACGACAAGAAAGATAAGAAATTCCATAGGTTACAATAACATAGGCTATTGAGGATGAATTTGGATTCCCAATTTTGTATCCAATAGTTGTAGTCCAAATGAAGAACATACCACCTTCAGTGTTGCCCAACTTTCATGGTACAATAACTGATGACCTATAAAATTTTCTTTTTAAATTTGATGTGTTATGTCGTAGCTATGATTATTCTTCTTATTCTCAACAATTGAAGTTGTTTCCAACCACCCTTAAGGATGTTTCTTTACGTTGGTTTATGGGATTGGGAACTGATACTATCAAAACATGGGATGAGATGAGAAGAATGTTCCTTGTAAAATATCATGATTATTGTACAAATCAAGGAATGGGAGAGGAAATGTTTAAAATGACACAAAAGGGAGATGAAATACTTAAGGATTACTTATAAATATTTCATTATTCTATTAAATGAGCAAGGTTGAATAATATAGATTTGGATACTCTTAAAGTCATTATACTTCGTGGGATTAGAGATTAATGTATTGATGTGATCAATTTAATGGGTAAAGGAGATATTTCTCATCTAACCTATCCATAAATATGTGACTTATGTATGCACATCTCTTGAGGGAAGTCCAAATATGGTAAGGGACCCAGGGCTTCTATCTCTAGAGTAAAAAAATCAACAACTTGTGGGGTAACTAAAGATGAAATTGGAATTTTATTGGACAATTTTAAAACACATATTCTTAGTACTCTTGGTTATCAATTAGCTACATTGAAAATTAAGCAAAATAAATATGTAGAGAATGCAACTTGAACTATTTATTGTCCAAAATTTAGAAAAATACATCCTTTAGAAAACTATCCTTTAAATAACATTAACCTTTGTGTTATATGTGCAAAAAATCATGCTATAGAAAATTGCCCATATCTACTAGAGCTCAAGGTGGTCTACCAAGGAAATTATGAAGCTACAAATAAATTGTATTTTGTTGCACCAAAAATATGTTGGAAGCCAAGGAATTCAATTATATCTAAAAATCTCTCTCATCAATTCAATTTTTATTATTCAAATCAACAATACCCCCATCAAGATTGGACCTTTCCCATGCCTTAGAAAGCATGGACACCACAATAAGTCAAAACAAAACCTTGGAAACAAGGTTGGCGATGACATGCTCATGGAACCATGCCTACTCATCCTTGTCCTATGGAACACAAATACACCCAATCTCCTTCACAAAACCAGTATCCCCCACAAATCCAACAAACATACCCTATTCAACCACAACAACCACAAATTTCACAACCTCGAAAAATTCAATTACAATCAAATCAACCTCGAAGACCTACCCAACTATCTGAACAACCTATTCCTAACCTCAATATTAAACTAGTTCAACTTGCTTACAATGTTGAGCTACAAAATTTCCCTACTTATATGATTACTCCTCTTTATTTAAATGACATTCATCTTAGATTAGGAAAAGTACTTCACCAGGATGCCCCTATTATTATTGAAGAACCAATCAAGGAGGAAAATAATAATAAAAAAAACAATAATGATAGTCACAAAGTAATAAAACAAAATTCTCCATCTGTAATAAATCAAACATAGCAATCTAGTACTCCACCTTTCCCAAAAAAGTTGTCATTAGTGAAGTAAATCTAACATTCTCGATACGATTTATTAGATGAGTTAAAGAATGTTTGTATCAAAATTCCATTACTACAAGCAATTAAATACATTCCAATTTATTCTAATATAGTAAGGGAATTGTGTATAAATATGTAAGGAAGGAAAAATAAACACCCACAGACAATGCAATTTATTAGTAAATTGGTAGACCTAATGTCACGTAAAATTTATATGCGAAAATATGTTGATCCTGGTAGCCCCATTGTAAAACTTCATATCAATAATGTTGCAATTGCAAACACATTAATAGATTTAGGAGCAACAATAAATGTGATGAAAAAAGGTACCATGGATGAATTACAATTGTCTAATCTTCATAATACACACAATTTTACAACTAGCTAATAGATCAACAATAAAATTGGAAGTTGTATTAAAAGATATTATAGTCTCCTTAGATTCTTGGAAGTACCTTGTAAATTTCATGGTTTTACAACCAAAATACAACTTGGGTGGTCATCCATTAATCTTAGGGAGACCATGGTTAGCTACAATTTATGCTTTTATCAACTGTAGATCAGAAGATATGACAATTGCACATGAGGATTCAATTTGTTTCCACTTGCTAAATCCTTAGCTGAATCAAATTTACACAATGATTTTAAGATACAGATGATGATGAGGAAATAATACAACCTATCTTAACTATTTACTAAGTTATGAATCTATAAAATGATATTGAGGAAAATCAAATCATTAATTTTATCAATAATTCTAATTTTACTCAATATCATAGGGGGGAACATAATTTTGGTCATATCTTGGACAAATATTTTCAAGAAAATTGTACTATGGATACTCCATCAAAAAAAAATTATTCAATGTATTTTTTTAATTCAATATCATAATCAAGTAGCACTGTTGTTGAAATTCATCAAAGAAAAACCTTAAATATCAATTCTAAACTTGAAGAATTTCAAAAAGAGTAATTAATCAAGAAGATATAGAAACGTTTTGGTGCATTCACATGAAAATATATTGATATGCGTGGAATACATCCTAATAAATGTATTCATAATATTTACATAGAGGAAAATTCCAGGCCAATCAGACAACCCCAAAGACGTATGAATCCACTCTTGAAGGAAATTGTGAAAGAAATGCAAAAACTACTTAATGTGAATTTCATATATCCAATTTATGAGAGTCAATAGGTATCTCCTTTAGTGGTTGTTCCTAAAAAGAATGGTAAATTAAGTGTTTGTGTAGATTATAGGGAATTGAATAAATCAACCTTGAATGATCATTCCCCCCTACCATTTATATATCAAATTTTAGACACCTTAGCAGATAGAAAATACTTTTATTTTCTTGATGGGTTTAGTGGTTATAACCAAATTCAAATCACCCCAGAGGATCAATATCAAACCAGATTCACATGTCCATGGGGGATGTACACCTACAAAGTACTACCTTTTGGGTTGTGTAATGCACTCGCTACTTTTCAACGCGTTGTACTACGTATCTTTTCTTACTTGATCCATGATTATGTAGAAGTATATATGGATGATTTCATTTTTTATGGAAATCCTTTTAAGGAAACATTAGAAAATATCATTTTTTTAATTAGATGCCAAGAACATAATTTTTCACTAAGTCACGAAAAATGCCATATATTACTGACTGAAGGAATTGTTTTGGGTCATTGTGTATCATCTTTAGGAATAAAAGTGGATCCAGAAAAGGTAGAAGTCATTTCCAAGATTCCAGTGCCAAATACCCAAAAATATGTCAGGATTTTCTTAGGATATGGTAGATACTATAGGCGATTTATTGAAAATTTCACAAAAATCGCATCTCCATTATTTAAAATGGTCACTAAATATATTGAATTTTTTTGGAATGTTCCTTGCCAAACCGCTTTTGAAACATTAAAAGAAAAACTTTATGTAGCTCTTATTTTAAGAGGGCCAAATTGGTATCTCCCTTTTCATATATCTATGGATGCTTCATATACATCTTTAGGAGTAGTGCTAGGAAAAAAGTAAAATTCAATCTCTTATGCCATTTATTTTGTTAGTAAAAACATGACACCCCAGAATTGACTTATATAGTTACGGAAAAAGAGTTCCTTGCAATGGTGCATGTAATCAATAAATTTAGGAACTATATTACAAGGTATGAGATATTAATCTACATTGACCATTATCCTATCATATATCTAATGAACAAACCAATTACTAATGACAAAACTACTAGGTTATTTCTTATGTTACAAGAATTTAATATCATTGTATTAGATATACCTGAGAGAGAAAATGTAGTTGCATGTTTTCTTTCCAGGATTCATAATGAAGGAGAATTAGTTCCTATAAATGATAATTTTCTTGATGAAAATCTCTTTGCAATATCTGCTAAATTTACTTGGTTTGTAGATATCACTAACTATTTGGCTACAAGAAAGTTACCTCAACACCTTTCACCAAAGGAGAAGCAGAAGATTGTCAAACTTAGTGCCACATATTCTTGGATTGGTGGAGAAATTTTCCACATTAGACCTAATTTAATCATTTGAAGGTGTGTATGAGAGGATGAAGTGTTTGACATATTAAAGGCATGCCACAATGAGCCATGTGGAGGCCATTTTATTGATGAAAGAACTGCATACAAAGTCCTTCATCTGGGGTATTATTGGCCTACTCTTTTCAAATATGCCAAGAAGTATGTCAGGAGTTTTGACAGTTGTCAGCGGATGAGCCAACTAGGAAAGAAGACGAAATTCCTCTACAACCTCAAGTACTCATAGAGCCTTTTGAAAAATGGGCTCTAGACTTAGTCATGCCTATTGCTCAAATGTCAAAGAAAAATAGGTATATTCTAGTATGTAATGACTATGTCACTAAATGGGTAGAAGATAAACCTATTTTTCATGTTACTAAACAAGTTGTTGTATATTTTTTTTATTTGAGGATATATTTACTTGTTTTGGTGTCCCAAGAGAGATTGTTACATATCACGGTACTCAATTCACATCAAAACTTGTCCAGACCTTCATAGAGTAGTACAGGATCAAGCATCAGAAGTCTTCTCCATACCATCCATAAGCCAATGGGTAAGTGGAATAAAAAAACAAAGTTATAGAAGCCATCTTAACCAAAAAAATTCAAGTGCACCATCGATATTGGGAATATCAGATCCTGAAGGCACTTTGAGGATACTAGACTACATGGAGGAATACAACTGGACATACACCATATGATCTTTGTTGTTTACCATACACCATATGGTAAACATGTTTTGCTTCATATTGAGTTCCAAATAAATACTTTTAGGACAACACCCAAACTAGGAATGGATTTCTCAGAGGCTCAACAACAAAGGATAGCACAACTCAATGAATTGGATGAGATTTGACAGGCTGCAATTCAACACACTACTATCATCTAACATCAAATAATTAAATAGCATGACAACTTCATCAAAAAAAAATTCAAAATAGGTGACTGAGCTCTTTTATTTGATTCTGGATTTAAAATTTTTAAAGGAAAGATCAGTACTTTTTGGTTAGGATCTTATGAGATAGAGACATTTTTTATAATGGATTAGTTAAAATCAAGAATATTGATGATGAGGTAATTTATTTTCCAGTAAATGGGCATAGACTAAGGTTATATCAGAAGCCTTTAATTAGAGAAGATGTTTTCCACAATCTACTTCAACAATTAGAGATGGAGATACTGAGTAATGGAAATACTTCACATGTTCCTATCTCAAATTGATCTTTATTTCTCCTATTCTGAAAAGAAAAAGAAAAAGAAAAGACAAACCATTTTTATTTTTTTTAAGTGAGAAAAAAATAAGAGTACAGTCTGTGAAAATCAATTTATTGGCATAGTTGTGCAAGAATTATGTTTGAAAAAAAATAATTTGATGGAAAGAATTCAATTTCTGTCAAATAATAATAGTATTTTTCCAAATAGTTCATGTTCATCATTTTATTGTTCTAGCTTTTGATTTTTAGCAGCAACGTTTTTTTTCAAATTGCAGAAAATCTGTTTTTGTAGTATACAGTCAGATAGAATTTTCTTTTACAAATATAAAATTCAAATATATTTAGAGTTCTCTAAATTTGTATATTTACACTATAGTACTTTTAGAAAAAAATTCAACAATAGTTTCCACAATGTTCAAAGTCTTTAACTTTTGTTCAGAATTTCAGATTTCCATTTACTGCAACATTTTAGATTTCTTCCATATCAGGAAGTTGTAGAAAAATTGAGTTCAAATACAAAGTTTACTATTCAAGGGGGTCTACACAATAATTAAATTCTACATTTTTCAGACTTTCTATAGTTACAATGACTTTTAGTAGCTACCGAAAGTCTTTTGTACATGCATTTTAATAAAAAGTTGGACATTAAATTGTTGTTCAATCTAACATGTAGCATGGGTTTTTGCACAATTTGATTTTCATGCATTCTGTCATGAAATTCATTATTCACAATTTTGAAATAGTCATCAACATCTTCATATCTTCATGAAAAATCTTCGGATATTCATCAACAATTCCATAAATCTTCACCAGTTCCAAAGTTATGCAGCAAAATAATGAGTCAACTTCAACAATATAATCAAAATTAGTATCAACATAAAAAATCAATATGATTCATAGCTCCATCTCTAGATTCAAACAAAAATAAGGTGATCAATTCATGGCTATAGGTAAACTAGAGGTAACAGTTTTTTAAATTATGTTTTCAATAGGAATTATGGAATGTGTGAATAATTTGGACAAATTATAGACTTTGATATACATTTCTCTTATTTTTCTATGATTTATCCTATTTTCCCTATTCTATTTTCCTATCCTATATCATTACCTCCATTCTATACCTCTAAAAACCATACCTCTAAGCTATTTTCTTCTCACATGTATTAACACTTAAAATAATAATTATATATGCATGTCAAAATCCTATTTGAACATGCATTATTTAAAGTGTTAATTGGACTGATATTTCCAAAGATGCGATCCAATCATGCATGAGAGATGAAATAATTTTGAATGATTTCTTGAAAATCGGCATGACCATTTTCATCATTCAATTTACAGGCCTGATCATAACTTATACATCTCCCAAGTTTTTCCCTCATTCAAAATTATACATATCGTTGCTCCCATTTTTTCTCCTTGTTCATTGTGATAAGAGTGATTTCGAGGCCCAAATTTCCTCTAGCATTGCAGAGTAATATTTGGACTTGTTGTCAAGCATGAATTAGTCAACATTGATCTTATTAAGGTTTATTCAAAATGTTAGAAATGATTCAAAAAGGTGGGATGGTTTCCATTCTTGCAGAAGTTTCAAGGTTATGACAAACAAATAACCAAAGAATTTTCTGAGTCATTTGACAGGACTCAATATTGAATATGATACATGTTGATGATTACAGCTTTGTGAGACATCCTCGGGACGCAAACTAAGTGAGTCAGCCTGTGAGAGATGGGTGTGCCCATGATATGGCTGTGACATTCCTCTATGAGATTAATATGGAACATTGTGTGCCCCTATGTGAGGAGGATTCCCATGAGATGGGTGTGTCGTTTGAGATGAAACAATGTGTACCCCTGTGAGGGG
>CBVK0100247911.1:703-15424 GCA_900067695.1 Picea abies
TACTAGGACTAGACACGGGCAACAGTGACTTGTGAATGGGGTCAACGTTGAATTTTTTTTAAACTGTTTCTGTATGCATTTAATTTTGACATGGATAGACTATTTTCATGCCTTAACAATATGGAGGGTTTCTGGACTCAAATTTGACTCACACACCCACTTTCTTCCATCATCAATTCATCATGTAAACCATAAACCCTAATTTAGTGGAGTCATTGATTTGTCATGTTTTAGTGTTCCTAATGAATGGATGTGTTGTTGTTGACATGGAATGTGATAACACATGCACCTTATTAATTTTCTTCCTTCACTTGATGTGGGCCTGGTCATTCCTAGCCTTGAATTGAAAGTTACCCCTAGTCTTAGTCATCACCCTTCATGACACTTGTCACCAAATAATCATTAGATCACAAGGTTGGAGGCATATGGGCATTGGGATGAGGATTTATAAACCTATAGTAACAAGAGACATTAATTGAACTTTGACTAGATTTAAAGGTGCATGCAATTGAAAATACTAACAACCCAAAACTAAAAGGGATCAATACACAGATTGTCAATGAGAGGTGATCTGGTGGTGTGTAGGAAGAGGCCTAGCACCTTCAAAATTATCATTCTCCAAATATTTTATTCAAATTTTACAAGGAAATTGTACTAGGACTAGACACGGGCAACAATGACCTGTGAATGGGGCCAATGTTGAAATTTTTTCAAAATGTTTCTATATGCATTGAAATTTGACATGAATAGACTATTCACATGCCTTAACGATATGGGAGGGTTTCTGGACTGAAATTTGACTCACACACCCACTTTCTTCCATCATCAATTCATCATGCAAACCATACCCCTAATTTAGTGGAGTCATTGATTTGTTGGTTTTTAGTGTTCCCAATGAAAGGATGTGTTGTTGTTGACATGGAATGGGACAACACATGTAACTTCTTAATTTTCTTCATTCACTTGATGTGGGCTTGGTCATTCCTAGCTTTGAATTGAAAGTTACCCCTAGTCTTAGTCATCAGCCTTCATGACACTAGCCACCAAATGATCATTAGATTACAAGGTTGGAGGCATATGGGCATTGGGATGAGACTTTATAACCCTACAGTAACAAGAGACATTAATTGAACTTTGACCAGATTGAAAGGTGCGTGCAATTGAAAATACTAACAACCCAAAACTAAAAGGGATCAATACACAAATTTTCAATGAGAGGTGATATGGTGGTGTGTAGGAAGAGGCCTAACACCTTCAAAATTGTCATTCTCCAAATATTTTATTCAAATTTTATAAGGAAATTGTACTAGGGCTAGACACGGGCAACAATGACCTGTGAATGGGGCCAACATTGAAATTTTTTCAAATTTTTTCTGTATGCATTGAAATTTGACATGGATAGACTATTCACATGCCTTAACAATATGGGAGGGTTTTTGGACTCAAATTTGACTCACACACCCACTTTCTTCCATCATCAATTCATAAACCATAACCTCTAATTTAGTGGAATCATCAATTTGTCGAGTTTTAGTGTTCCCAATGAATGGATGCATTGTTGTTGACATGGAATGGGACAACACATTTACCTTCTTAATTTTCTTCCTTCACTTGATGTGGGCCTGGTCATTCCTAACCTTGAATTGAAAGTTACCCCTAGTCTTAGTCATCACCCTTCATGACACTTGTCGCCAAATGATCATTAGATCACAAGGTTGGAGGCATATGGGTATTGGGATGAGGCTTTATAACCCTATAGTAAAAAGAGACATTAATTGAAATTTGACAAAAATGTAGGGTTATACCATGTCAAAGGTGTCATTACTCATTTTGTGTCCTATGACCTTAGGGATGCTTGTAAGGAACAAAAATAATGGGACAAAAATATAGGCAGGGTAAATGATATAATCCACATGAGACATTTTTTATTCTATAATATATATCTCTCTGTACCCATGTCCTTTGTATCTCAGGCGCATAATTAGAAATTTGGGTAGGAAAACCAACATCGAGTGGTTGCTTATCATTTATTTCAAACTCCTTATAACCCTTAAGTCATATTTCTTACAATCCTTAAAACTAAACACTCTAACATATAACAACATATTTTTAATCCTTATAACCCCTTAAACTTTACCCTATTACCCTTCATCAATAACCCAACTAAACTTGCAATCCCAATGGCACATAAACCCTATCTCAAAACAAGCTAGTCAACTCACCCTGAACAAGCTAGTTAACTCACTTTGCTTATCTCATGGAGTTTAGATATCCATTTTCCATTTTGGTGCATATGCATGAATCACTTCTCATCAATTCTTGGGATCTTATCTTGTTATTCAAGTTCTCAATCCACATAATGACTTAAGAAGTGGGTGATGGTATTGAAGAAAGAAGGATTGAAGTTCTCAATCTTGTTCTTCTGGAGGGATTGAAGAAAGAAGCAGTGAACCCATTAATTAGAATAGAGAATGATATTGAATTTAAACAACCTTTGACCCAACTAACCACTGGAATATTGAAACCAACATGTATGAGCAATACTATTAAATATAACCATGAAACCCTACTATATGCCTTTGATAGATCTAACTTTATAACAAAGGCTACCATTTTCTTTGTCTTAGTAGAATGGAAAGCTTCTTATTCCAACCCCCACAATATAAGGAATTTGTCTCCCATTCAAGAAGCTAAACTATTCAAAAGAAATGGCTTTGGATAGATTATGATTTATCCTCCTTCCAATTACTTTTGATATGTTTTTATAAATATAATTACATAATGATATTGGCTTGACATATTAAAAAATGTATGGATCATATTTTTTAGGGATCAAACATAGAAAGGTAGAATTTCAAATGCACCTAAGACTTTTCTAGAGCTCCTGGATTAATTTGGAATGGCTAGCACATCCTCTTCAATGAGCTCATATAGCCCCATATAATATAAAACTGTATAGTCCAACAATTAGGACTAGGTATTTTCTCTCATTGAAAAGAGTATACATTGTCCTTTAAATTATCCTTTGTCACAAATGTCCATTAACCATTATTTTGAATTCCTTACATAAACCTTGGAAAAAACAAGCAAATTGTCGCTATGTTTGCAATGTTGACTAATTCTAGACCCTTAAATACATATTGGAAATGGGTTGTCCCCACCTCTGATATTTATTGGAAGCTCTACACTCTAGCCCCTTCTGGATTTTGAATGCCCCATATGCTATTCATGCTTTTCCTCATGTTGGAATAATTATGGGAAAAATAAAGTATTCTCATCTACATTTTCTATCCATAAGGCCATGCTCTTAAGTCCCCATTGAGTGCATTCCCAATTCATTAGAGCCCTTTGTTAATCCTCCATCCTCCATCCTCTTCTAAAAAACAACCAAAAGAGAAAGGAACTATGCTTGTACTTGAGACAACTCCAATTGAATAGGTACTACCACAAACTAGAACCACTAGACTACACAATCAAGGTTCCTCCTCTTCTCATCCAACTTTGAAGCAAATTCAACATAGATACACTATAATTTTGGATTGTTTGAGATATAGTAGGTAATGAATTTCTCTAATACAATGATTAGATCACTAATAGAATTTCTTACATTAATTAAGTGGTAGTAAGTGTTTAATACAATTTCAATCCATTTACAAGTTACTGCTAAATAAGATTTTATACTCGCAAGTAATTCTTAGAAGACGAGGCTGCATAGGTATCTAGTTATAGCAAAAGTTGAAAGGTTCCATTGCATTAAGTCTTCTCTCTATTAAGAGAAAACTAAAAGAACTTAAAAGAGATTCTTGTGGAGGATACCATTAAAGATTATATCACAAACATCTAATAATACATCACACTCTACTTCATCAATGAAATGAGATGATATGCCAAATTTGAACTTGCCTTGTTTTGTGACTAGTAGTTTACTGTTGTTGTGGAAGCATCCCAATGGATATGGTTATGCAAGTTTATGAGTCTTTCACCCCATTTTCTACACCAACATGTTAGATTGTATTATAAACCAACATATATGAGGGTTTCCAACAAAGGGCATCATTGTCTAATACTATCACATCATTCCCTTAAACACAGAAGGTCTTAACCAAGTTGCATTTCCTAAAAAAAAAATTTGAAATGCGAACATCGAGATGAGGAACATTATTACTAAGTATTCATTCCCATTATCTACTTCTATGAATTCATACTAATAATAACTAGAATATGCAACATTCATCATTACAATGAGAGTTCATTTAGCACAAAATGCAATTGAATAAGCATGAAATTCACATCATCCATATAAACAACAAGTTGGAACACAAATACAACATGGTGCATGCTGCCATTATATTTAATCACCAAAAAGTATATCATTGTGTGCATGTATTAGATCTACCCACTACAAGTACTAAATTAGTGGGCATGCATTAGATCTAGATTCAGTCATTAGTGGGCATAAAATTGACATATATTTGTGTCAACATTTGAGAGTGTAAGGGAGCACGCGACCAAAGGAGGGTTATTGCGCCATCAAGAAAGAGTCCTCTACGCATGTGACCAAAACCCATTACTGATCATATCACTGTGCACACGACCAAGGGGAAAGGAGATCACTACGAGACAAACTGAGGGCACAAAGAAGACTATGAGGGTGAGGAGATACATTTCCAGGGAGGGGAGATAGACTGCGACTGCAAGGGCACACAGAGGGGAGATATAAGACTACGACTGCGAGGGCACACGGAGGAGAGATAGACTATGAGGGTGAGCTGAGGGAATAGATAGACTATGAAGGATGAGCTGAGGGAGATAGACTGCGAAGGTGAGTTGAGGGAATAGATATAGACTGCAAACGATGATAGACTTGGAGGGTGAGTCGAGGGCACATATATATACTGCGAGGGTGAGTCGAGGGAACTGAATCAAGGGCACTGAGATAGACTATGAGGGCACAAAGGGGAGATACATTGTAAGGGCACAAAGGGGAGATACATTGTAAGGGCACAAAGATAGACTGCAAGGGCATAGAGATAGACTGTAAGGGCATGGAGATAGACTGTGAGGGCACCTAGAATGGTCAGTACCTCTATTCATTGTAATTTCACCAATATTTTAACTTCTAGGATTAGTTTATTAGATGGGGTTGGATTTCAACTTTGTAAAGTATACCATATATCCTCTTTGTTTTATACCAGATCAATTTATTTTCTACTTTGCATATCTCTAATAACCATGACATGAGAAATTGATTTTTTGGTTGATGGATAGCTTTGAAAACCAAGAAAAATGACATCCTTAATCTAGAGATGAAAATACATTTCCATAGGGTTTCACAATCTCGTTTTCAACAACCAACTATAGAAAACCATTAAAACTTGAAAATGAAACCTTGTAAACCCCAATGGAATATAAATTGATTTTATATATAGGGTGTGATACTCCAGTTGTGGCTTTAGGTAGTGTGCATCACTCTGGAAATGGGTAAAATGATCAACTAATTGTGGGTATCACTTTGGATATGATTAGACTAGCAAAACACATTGAGTAAAGAAAAAAATGACCAAAGGAAGAAGAAGAAAGTGACCACAATGAAGAAAAGGAGAAATAAGGACAAATAGGGACAAGTGAGTGATTTACCCCAAGGAGGAAATTTGTTGAGTGCAAGGGTCAACAACCTCAATCGGTTGGTTTGGACAACGAGTAACCTCACTAAATAAGTGATTTTTCTTTTTGGGGGTAAATCGAATACCTTAAGGCTCAGGAAGGTTTAGTCACTGGCCTCCTAACCTAGAAAGTTTCCTTTTCATGGCTAAATTATCCAAATATACAAAAAAATTGACACCTTTATTTTCTTACTTCAATGATGAAGGTTCAATTACTAACTTTTAAAGGAGTTTTGGTCTCCTGACTTAGTGATTTATCTATCATGAGGAAAAATGATGGATTGGGAAATCAACAAGTCCTTCAAGTCAACGACTTAGATTTTTTCTTGACAAAATGGTTCATAGAGATAACAACAAAAATATTGAAGGAGATTCTACAATGTGAATTCTCCATTACTCATAAAAAAATTAAACTCTTATTCTATGCAACATTGAGTTTCCTACATGGTTGCTTGGTGATTTCAAAACTTCTTCAACTCGTTAACAGTACTAAGGAGTCATTAAGGGATTCAATACCTTCATAAATATTTACACATCAAATTCAGGCTTGAAAAATTGATCCTAAATCCTCATAGATATAAACTACCTCATGTGCGAGTTCAATATCAACAAACTAAAAGAAGTATTGGCAAGCGATTAAAAATAAATTTAAATGAGTGTTGGTGGAATCCCTTGATTTCTCAACTTGCAACTAACACAACTTCATGCAATTTACACAACTTTAAATTTGGATAGTTAGAGGAGAATGATCATTTTGAAGGTGCTAGGCCTCTTCCTACACACCACCAGATCACTATCCAACTTTATAAATCAACATGCAACTAAGTAACTTTATGCAACTTACGCAACTTTATGCAACTACGCAACAATTGGTTTTATTTTATGCATTGAAGAGTGTGCCCTAATGGATTAGGGAAGTTTGGGGACCCAAGGGAGGCTCCTCAACCTAGAAAAAGCCCCAACTAGTGCACAAGGCCCAAGAGAGGTCATAAGGACAAATAAGGACATGTGAGTGATTTACCCCAAGGAGGAAATTTGTTGAGTGCAAGGGTCAATAACCTCAATCGGTTGGTTTGGACAATGAGTAACCTCACTGAATAAGTGATTTTTCTTTTTGGGGGGAAATCGTATACCTTAAGGCTCAAGAAGGTTTAGTCACTAGGTTTGGAGACTCACTGGCCTCCCAACCTAGAAAGTTTCATTTTCTTGGCTAAATTATCCAAATATACAAAAAAAAAATGGACACCTTTCTTTTCTTACTTCAATGATGAAGGTTCAATTACTAACTTTTAAATGATTTTTGGTCTCCTGACTTAGTGATTTATCTATCATGAGGAAAAATGATGGATTGGGAAATCAACAAGTCCTTCAAGTCAATGACTTAGATGTTTTCTTGACAAAATGGTTCATAGAGATAACAACAAAAATATTGAAGGAGATTCTACAATGTGAATTCTCCATTACTCATAAAAAAAATTAAACTCTTATTCTATGCAACATTGAGTTTCCTGCATGGTTTCTTGGTGATTTCAAATCTTCTTCAACTCGTCAACAGTACTAAGGAGTCATTAAGGGATCCAATACCTTCATAAATATTTACACATCAAATTCAGGCTTGAAAAATTGATCCTAAATCCTCATAGATATAAACTACCTCATGTGCGAGCTCAATATCAACAAACTAAAAGAAGTATTGGCAAGCGATTAAAAATAAATTTAAATGAGTGTTGGTGGAATCCCTTGATTTCTCAACTTACAACTTACGCAACTTTAAAGTTGGATAGTTAGAGGAGAATGATCATTTTGAAGGTACTAGGCCTCTTCCTACACACCACCAGATCACTATCCAACTTTATAAATCAACATGCAACTACGCAACTTTATGCAACATACGCAACTTTATGCAACGACGCAACAATTGGTTTTATTTTATGCATTGAAGAGTGCGTCCTAATGGATTAGGGAAGTTTGGGGACCCAAGGGAGGCTCCTCAACTAAAAAAGACCCCAACTAGTGCACAAGGCCCAAGAGAGGTCATAACTGGTAAGGGAGGGACCTAAATGTGTTGGCCAAATCATCTACCATAGACAAACATATGACCAAGGAACTTATGACAAACAATGCAACTTTTGCAACTTTATGAAACTTTATGCAACATGCAACTTTATGCAACAATGCAACTTATGCAACTATGCAACTATATGCAACCTATGCAACTATGCAACTATATGCAACTATGCAACTATATGCAACTTTATGCAACAATGCAACTTATGCAACTATATGCAACTTATGCAACTATATGCAAATATGCAACTTAAGCAACTATATGGAACTTTATGCAACAATGCAACTTATGCAACTATATGCAACTTATGCAACTATCTACAACTATATGCAACTATGTTGGTACCACAAACTTATATTCGCACAATAAATTATCTTCTTGTTTTAACGAGTGTAGGTACCACCAAATAGGTACCTGTCAGATCTATCTTCCTCGAGTGATGATCAAGATATACTAAGAGTGGTTGAAAGTGAGACGTGTTGTACTAGATCTACCAGTTCTAGATCAACTAGATCTGAAAAGGTAAGAAAAAGATTTTGTATATGCATGCAATTTTTATTGCCAATGGAGGGTCATGTAATTATGATGTTGAGAGCATAGGTGAAATTGAGTTTCCCTTGAGGTATAGACATCTAGTGCAACGATGGGCACCTAAGGAGCTACCTGAAGTGCACACAGATTTCTTCGTCAGTGGGAGGATGTATCGCATTGCTCCTTCGTCCTTACATGGATTGGGGTTATTTTCCATGGATGGCATAAAGGTCGGCCATGGCACTGTAACTGAAATGATGGAGTATGTCGAAACATTATACAAATATAATCATTGGTTGATGTTGGTCCGATATACGCGAAGTATGCAGAGATACAGAGTTGCCGCAAATTATATACAATTAGTAGATAACAATCAAAATAAAGGGGTAACTATGTATATTGATGGAAGGCCAAAATCTACTGGAAACATTGCGGGCTTTATAAATAGTACACGACCAGTGGCAACAACTAAGAAACTGAATTGCATATTTGAGGGACACAAAGGAAATCGTATATTTGTATGTGCAACAAAAACAATAGTTCCAGGTGAAAAACAATAGTTCCAGGTGAAGAGTTGTTGATCGATTACAACTTAAATCGAATAGATGGAGGGGGTGCGGCTATGGGGGTAAATATCTTACATACCATTCAACTCTACCTTTGATCAATCATTGTTATAATTTATTGTTGCAATATTTCAAGTTTTTACTGCATATATTTCATTTTTCATTATTTATTTTCTGATATTACTGCAATATTTCATTTTTTAATGTTACAATTACTTTCATAACTCTTGTTGATTAATTTATTGTGTCGAAATCTATCCAGGGTGATTGTGAGATATCACAAGCTACATCTGTCTAGGGTGATCGTGGAAAGGAACCCACTGTGCCTCAGCAGGTAAATGTTAAATACAGTAACAACTTGTGACTACAACAACTAAATTTCTGAAATTTCATTATTTATTTTATGATATTACTGCAATATTTCATTTTTTTAATGTTACAGGTGAATTTCATAACTTTTGTTGATTGATTTATTGTGTCAACTTTTGTCCAGGGTGACCATGGCTGAAAATCGCCCGCTACATTTGTCCAGGGTGATCGTGGAAAGGCACTCGTTGTGCCTCAGCAGGTAAATGTTAAATACAGTAACAACTTACGACTACAACAACTAAATTTATGAAATTTCATTATTTTTTTCTGATATTACTACAATATTTCATTTTTTTAATGTTACAGATGAATTTCATAACTGTTGTTGATTGATTGATTGTGTCAACTTCTGTCCAGGGTGACCGTGGCAAAAAATCACCTGCTACATTTGTCCAGGGTGACTGTGGAAAGGCACCCATTGTGCCTCAGCAGGTAAATGTTAAATACAGTAGCAACTTATGACTACAACAACTGAATTTCTGAAATTTCATTAATTTTTTTCTGATATTACTCCAATATTTCATTTTTTAAATGTTACAAGTGAATTTCATAACTTTTGTTGATTGATTTATTGTGTCAACTTTTGTCCAGGGTGACCATGGCCGAAAATCACCCACTACATCTGTCCAGGGTGACTGTGGAAAGACACCCGATGTGCCTCAGCAGGTAAATGCTAAATACAGTAATAACTTATGACTGCAATACCTAAATTTCTCAAATGTTAAAGTTCATCTCATTAATTTTATTCATCAATGTATTGTGGCATGGTCAACGTGGGACAACTCCCACTAAGGATATTAATGAGGATGAAATATTTTATTCCATTGACCCAATAACAACTGTAACGAAGGCCTTGAAGAAGGCTAACATAGAATATCTAGGTTTGTTTACCAAAAGACCCCTGACACGGGAGGGCAAGAATTGTAGAGCTACAAAATATAATAACTAATTTTGGGGTAAGTGGCATCTTCACATATTTTTATCATCTATGACAGTTTCATATCCGTTTTTGTTTTTTTTTATATTTTCTATATGATCTGATAAAGTAAAGTTTTCCGTTTGTAGGAGTTTTTAAACCTTGTGTGTCGGGAACCTGCCGATCCTGCAACTACTATAGGTAGCAGTGATGGTCCAATGCAACAAAAATGTCGACATAGTAGAGTACAAGTGAGGCTTTTTTAGCCTCCTGAGGTTCCCCTCGAATCCATTGATGAGCGCAATGATTTTGACTGGCATGACACGCCAAAGCATGATGAGCCAGAGCCTGGGACTCCACATGACTCCGGAGAGGAACGTACTGTAGATGGAGAGGAAACTATTTTGCATGGAGCAGAATGAATTAAAAGCATCGGATCACTAGATGTCACCTTTCTGGTGGATGATGCATGTGTTCCGATCAAGATTCAAAAGATTGCAGGTAATTGTTAATTAATTGATTCATTTTTATCATGAAATTGAAATGGGCATTTGTTGAGATTATTATAAATTAATGGATAACACGTTTATTCATGAAATTGAAATGGGCATTTGTTGAGATTATTATAAATTAATGGATAACACGTTTATGCAGGAAACAATGTTTTCTATAGAAACTTAAATGACAAAGCATTGGAGTTGTTTGGCCCCACCATTCACACACGGTGGAATGACCAAGATAGAAAAAAGAAAGATGATTTAATAGACCACATGGTAAACTTGTTCGACAACACTTTCAACAAGAAAGTGGTTACAAAGTTAGCCGGTGAGAATTTAAAATATACCAGGGCCCAATATAGGGAGAAATTACAATTAGACCTCAAGCATGAGTGCCCTCCCATGGTTTCAGAGAAAGAGTGGAAGGCCCTGATAGAGGATGCAAAGGAGAACTTGTTTAAAATTAAGGAAGACATCCACGGGATGGTCAAGCAAGGTACAACACATATCATATTATTAGTGAAATATGCTCATTTATGTTTTTCTTTCTTGTTTTAAGTAACAATTTTGATATCTAATGTTTTTCAAAAATTCCATATGTAGGCTACCAGACACCTCCAAAGCAACCAAGGGTAGAGTGGAAAAGTATGGGCAACTTAAACTAGGCCAAGGTGGCTATGGAAAACTAAAAGCTCGAATCATAAGATTTAAATGATTAACTGTGGTTAATATTTATTTAACAGTAGCGAGCAAATATATGTTTTTGTTATTGGTATTTTTAATGGTGTTATGCATTGCAGTTAAATATGTTCAACACTACTACCACCGAGGAGGACCTAAAGCTTGGTTACAAGCACGGTTTTAAAAGTGTGATTGAATATAGGAAAAGCTTGGGCCAGACTCCAATCTACCTAGCCACGCAGGTAAATAAAATGAATAAGGAAAACACAGTAGCATGCTTGTAAAGTCTATTCATATTTTATCATATCACCCTTAACTAAGTATTTATTTTTGTTTTCAAACAACAGTGCTACCGCAGCAGTGAATCTAGCGGTATTCAACATACACCACGTCATACAAGGGTGCACATGTCCAATGATAGTGGGGAGCAAAGTACCCATTTTGGTATGTATGCTTCAGAATTAAAAATATTTACTGTGATTGTAGATACTTATTTCATGACTTATACTTATATATTATCTTCTCAAAATTGAAGAGCATGTAGCTTAAGAGGGTGAACTACGAGAGTAACCAAGTGGACAAGAAATGAATGCACCAATTGTCACAGCTACACAGATAGGTAAAGAGCAATATTGTAATGTTAATCAAAATAATGAATTAGTCATTTCAATTATATTTCAACATATCAATATGATCATTTCCGTTATTGCAGTTCATGACCCTGCACAGATGCCTCGACGCCCCTCTTAGCGACGTACCAGAAGTATGGTACATGAGCGCATGGAAACACAAACAATATAAGGACAGGGCGCAAGAAATACAATGTCCTTGGATGATTATGATACCCCAATTGTCAATTTTATGAATATAAAAAAACATAAATCAAATAAAAATTAGATGTATAAATTCATGACTTGTATTTGGATGTTTATCGATGTTTATATGTTCATATGCTTCAATGTTTATATGTTCATATGTTTTGATGACTATCCTAGTTAGGCATGAATGTCTATATGTTTTATATATAAACAAAATCATTTGTTGGGTATGGGGAATTGAGAGCAATGTGAGGGGGGGGAGGGGCCATATGAGCTTCCACCTTCACGTGGTTGGCCCTGTTCAGTAGAGAATAACCTATTCTCGAAACAAAGAGAATTTCATTAAGGTATGCGACCACTTAAGTTTTTTCTAGAGAATTTTACATAACTAAATGCATGTTTATTTGCTTATATATTATGTACTCATATAAAGAATTTGTCTTTTATGATTCATGCAAGTCTTGGTGATGGAAATGCATCTTGTGGACAACTCTTATCAAGTTGTATGGGCTAATGGATTTGGCGAAAGGACAATGATAAGGTAAGGCTTTTGACATGTTTTTTATAGTAGGCTTTATACTAGTAAAAGTTCACAATCCTCATGAAAGGATAGAATTGCATTTTTGGTAGACAAGCATCAATTTTTTTAACAAAGTATGAATCATAGACTGTGGGAAAAACCTTTTTTTGTATTCTTACATTGACCAATACAACTATAACATATTTTTAATACAAAATCTTAACCACACACACACACACACACACATATATGAACCCTAAGTAAACAAATGATAGAAGATAAAGGGAGAATATGTACTGATAGGAGTGAATGAAGATAATAATATGAATAATGGAGTGGAGAGTGCGCTCTATCCTAGTTGAATGATACTTGCATCCAACATGTCTCATTGTAATGTATGTTGTGATAGTTGTGTCTTCTCACTATAATGTATGTTTCTATGTCCATCATGGGATTCCTAGAGCACCGCCTATCATTCATGATCCAACACATAGTAGTCAAGAATCCCATCCATTGCCAATGTGTGCAAGTACCATATGATTAACTAATAATTTGTATCCTTAATTATGAGTTATCAATCTTTACTATCACATATTATTCTAGTGCATGATTTATATTTGAAGTTGGAAATATTAGTGAATAATTCAAGAACTACTTCCATGCAAAAGATATCTACATTCAACACTTTATGGGCTATTCCAACATTGTTCCAATTGTGGATTTTCGAGGGGTGATTAGGTCCCACATTTTATTTACCTAGTTTAACCACCACTTCAAAATCAAACTCCTAAAATAGTTGCAAACATCGATAGAATTAACCTTCCAACATTGTATTGTTAACCAAATACTTGACCACTAAATTATTAATGAACAACTTGAAGGACCGGTCCAGAAGATAATACTTGAAATTTTGTAGCATATACGCCATCACCAGGCCTTTGCATTTCATGGTTGTGTAATTACAATTTTTTTCTAGAAACTTACCTTGGGTGGTGTAGCATGTGTTCCCCTAGCTATGCCAACATGTTCCCAATGCAATGGTAGTGGAATCCACATGGACATGGAATTTTTTTGACCAATTAGGAAAAACAAGAATTGGAGCCATAACCATCCATCGTTTTAACTTGGAAAAACCCTTTGCACATTCTACAATCCATACAAATGGGACACCTTTTCATAGTAGTTCCTCCTTCTACATTATTAGTTGAGCATGCCCCATGATAAATATATGGCAATACCTTGCATGACCATAACAAAGGGACATTCTCTAGTGCATACATATTCTAAAATTACTATGATTTTCATTAGCTTGACTAAACATCCTTCCTTGTAGATAATATGATCCAAGAGGATGTTGAATGGGGTGTAGAAAATGAAATTCTTAATATTTAGGTACAAATAGATCAATCAACGTCTTTTCATCACCAACATTAGTTTAGCCATGTGACCCTTTAGCTAGATATACATTGCCAATAATTGAAAATATAGCTCAAGGAAATTATGGATATACTCATTGAACATAACAAACATGATTCTAGAGAACATAATTGGTGCATTACTTGGGCCAAAGGGCATGAGATTGTATGCATACAATCACTATTCCATAGAAAAAATGGTGTTCATCTGATCCTCCTTGATGATACAAATTTTATGATACGGATTTTATGGTCAAAGTAAGCCTAAAATTGTAAAGTATGCCAACCCAGGAAACCCAATAGTTTCAGTGACCATCAACAATGTATCTATTGGTAATACTTTAGTTGATTTAGGTGCAGCCATTAATATAATGACCAGCAACACAGTGGAACTGTTACAATTGAATAAATTTATGCGCCCTACTCCTATAGTACTTGAACTGGCTGACAGAACCACTATAAAACCTACTGGAGTTCTTGATGACATCCTTGTGACTTTAGCTTCGTGGGAGTATCCTGTGGACTTCATGATAATTCACTCAAAGGACCCCACAAAAGGCCATCCAATCATTCTAGGGAGACCTTGGTTGGCCACAGCCAACGCTTTCATAGGATGTCGTGGTGGAGATATGTTTATCTCAAATGGTATTTCTTCATAGAAACTTACTCTGTTTCCA
>CBVK0100247912.1:3060-15420 GCA_900067695.1 Picea abies
AGTACAAAGATAGAGTACAATGATGATAATGAATACAAGAGCTCTCTCCTACTATATATATACAATAGGTGAAGGAGGTTGACATAAAACAAGGACATGTGTGTGTGCAAATAACCAACAAGGCAACCACAAGGATGTACAATACAAGGATGTACATGTGTGAAACTAGGGTTTATCCAACCCCCAAAGTGAAACACCCTCCAAGCATGATTCTACTTATGCTCAACGCTCCTCCTCCAAGATGGTGTGCTCTCCAATAGGTTGTTAGTCCAACGCTCCCTCTTCCATGGTGGTTTGCTATCCAAGTGTTCTCATGCAAGGCACTCCTTGTTCAATTATGTGCTACATGTCCTTTCATGTACCCAATGCTACTCTTATGTGTGTCAATGTGGTCACAGAGCTCCAATGCTCCTTCTCAACATATGTGTCTGGGTCCATCACCATCCTCCTTGAAGTATGCTCCTAAACCCAAGTCTCCTCAAGTATGTGTCTGGGTCCATCACCATCCTCCTTGAAGTATGCTCCTCAACCCAAGTCTCCTCAAGTCAAGTGTCCAACTTCCAAGGTGTATATTACATGGTCCCAAGCTCCTAGGGCTAATTGGCCTCGTCCAAGTGCTCAACTCTCCTTCTCCTAGGTAGGTAGGTACCTCCCCTAATTGAGCAACTGACTCTCCCATTGTGTGCACCTGATGGGTTAGTCATCATGTCGATTGGGGTAACAACATCTTGGTTGAGGGTGCCATGCTAGCATTCTAACCAAGCTCAAGCATCCACCCAACTGAGCCATCCGTATGTCCATGAAGCGTCACCAAAGGGCTAGGAGACATAGTGCTCTCCTAACAAGGTGAAAACACTTTTCCAGTAACCCAAAAAGCTAACAACTTGCACTCATCAGGTTATATTATGGTTAGGGATGTTGGCTTTTGTTGACAAGTTCCACCCACTAACCAGTATATCAATCCACATTGCATTGATCTATGTTCGTGTCAGTTGAGCCACTAGATACAATAGATTTGCTTTCTTGACTTTGTGAATTATGCCATGGTTGACACCAGAATGAATTATAATTGCTTATGGAATGTTCGAATTCAGTTTCTACCATGTTTTTTTGACATGCTCTCAAATCTTCTAATATGTTCCTTGAAACATTAGAGAAAGCAAGAATAAACATGTTGAGTGCTGCTATAATATTTTAAACTTCTGCAATGTGCATTCCAACCTTTGAGCCTGAGCAAGGTAATGATGGTTGGGAACCCATTGTTTGGATCCCAAACCTGCGAGTTATGGATGGGGGCTGCCCTTGAAGATCGTAATGACCCCCTTCTCAATGCGGGAATGATATCCTTTGCGGCAAAAGTTATGATTCTTGATTTTTGGATTTTTCCTAACTGGTGTGCCAGTCAGCTGGGCTTTGCTGTTAGTCCGGCAGTTGACATATATGTACAGTTAGCATCCCAAGTGGCAATTTTGTCGTTATTATCTATGGCAGTTTTGACTATGGTATCTACTTAGGACCGATAACTTGATGCCCAATATATACATACTGCATACCATGATTTTTTTAATAGTTAAATGAAGCATTTCATTCAAAAATAGACTTTTCCATTCCAGATTTTCCGTGTTTGCTGAAATTCTTATGACTTTTTACTTAGTAAGGTTAATGTAACTCAAAATTTTTATGATCCCTGTTACAACAAAATCTAGCACCCCCATATGATGTAAAGTCCCAAGCATCAAGGGGCTAGTCTTGTGCAAGTTGAGAAGGCTACTCACAGTCACCACAGTAGCTCTTCCTCTCACTTTTGGTTTTCTCTTCTCCAACTCAAGGGGGGCTTCCCTAAGGATTGGATTGCTAAGGCTATAGAGTGGAGGCACAAGGTGATTTAGTGAAGAGTAAGCCTAAGCAAAACAAATGGACGTAGTATATGTGGTATAATGAGTGGTGTGAAAAGGAAAGTTGATGGTAGAATCCCCAAGACCAAGTGCCTAATCACACCTTGGGAAAATGGAGTCAAGGAAGTGTGGATCAAAGAAGGCAAGTGCACGAAGATGCAAGGCAAAAGGGGCTGCGATGCATGCCACAAATCAGCCTTAGCTTGCTGATTTTGATAGCAGAAAATTACTTTGGAAGGCTAAAGGTGCTATACTTAAGCATTGTCATGAAAGTAAGGTTATGTTAATCTCGCAAAAGCTGGGTTTATTAGATGAACGGTTAACACAACCACAATAGCAATAAAAG
The DNA here is from genome assembly GCA_900067695.1 of Picea abies. Classification (NCBI taxonomy): domain Eukaryota; kingdom Viridiplantae; phylum Streptophyta; class Pinopsida; order Pinales; family Pinaceae; genus Picea; species Picea abies. The sequence goes on from CBVK0100247912.1 coordinate 5,302, forward strand.
GGATAACATCCTCACATTACTCTATCCAAATGAAGCATAGTTCATTACAAGGCAAGTCACAACATGCTACAAGGGTTTCCTAATACAAAAATGAGCATATGAAAATAAAGTGCACAATGAAAGAATCATATAAAATTATATTAGACCTTCAATCCTCCATCCAAGCTCCAAGCATATGATGTGCAAATGAATTCCAAGGAGAGAGCTCCTCAATCCCCAAAGTCTCAACAACGATTGCAATGGAGAGAGAGCTCCACTTTATAGAGTGAATCTCTTCTATCATACAATAAAATATTATTATCCTTCTAACTAACTCCATGAGAAGCCAAACAAATAGTAAAATATTGGAGTAGTTGGATCTCTCATCAATCCATGGTTGACCAAATCATGGCATGTGGACACTAGCCTCTCCAAGACAACTCGCCCTCTTCCAAAATAGTAGCAAAAGAACAAGATAATGCTCATGAGAGGGGGGTGTACCACTAAAAATAGGTACCATACCAAGTCAAATGCCAAGTGTACACATGTGATGCGCTCTCCAAGAATGCATGCATGCATGCAAAGTATAATAAAATAATTCTCCACCTAGGGGGATGTGCTCCAAGGTCCACCTAGGAGAACTCACTAAGTGCACCCTCCAAGATACATTAGAGAATAAAACATATAATAATCCTCCTAGGATAATACTCCATAACAAAATCCTCCAAAAATAGCAAGAAGTCTACAATATGCATGCAACCAATCCACATGTGTGAATCCAAAGGCAACCAACTCCATAGATGAATGTGCAAGATGCCAAGTAGATGGAGTGCTCCACAAGAAAGGATGTGGCCAACTCTTGAAATAGAAAGTAGAACATCTCTCCACAAGTGCACCCTCCAAGACAATGACCAAAAATAGTAAGAAGAAACTTCCACATGTGCGCTCTCTAAGAAGAATCTCCAAAAATTGAAAGGAGACCAAGCAAGAGCATGCAAAAGGCACACGTGTCGCCCTCTAAGTATGCCACATGCCTCCTAATAAATGCCCTCCATAACCACCTCAAGTAAAATAATAAATGTGCCAAGTCAAAGAGGTGAGGGCGCTCTCCAAGAAGGTCAAAATATGCCAAGTGTAGCTGAAATATTGATGCAATAAAGATGAGAGAGCACCTAGGAGGAGAGGTGTGCCCTAGAAAAGTATGCCATCTAACTACCTCAACCACCCAACAAATAGTAAAATATCTCCATGTGAAGTGTGTCCTAGGTTAATGTGCCAAGAGTAGTTAGACCTTATCGAGAAACCAATAAAATACTCTTCCATATGTCATGTCACAAAGATGTCCAACCAAGCCAAGAGAGTGCAGTCTAGAGAAGTATGCCAACCTCTCCAAGGAACGATAAAATAATGCATTCCTTGAAAACTGTGCCCAAGAAGGGGGGCACTCCACAAGAAAGCCTCAACCAACTCCAAATAACCACTCCATGTGTGAAAAACAAGACAATGAGGGGGCACCCAAGCAATTAATCTTAATTAGGATAAAGTAGATTAATTTAACCATTGAATAGTTAAATCAACCTCAACATGTCTGCACAAAGATTAATGCTCAAAATAACCATAGTATTAGTCCCCCTCCAATAGTCGCCAACAGATTAAATCACCATGAACATGTGTGCTAATGAGGGGTGCACTCTACTAAAGTGTTGTACCATGTAAATAAAAGATGTTCTCCCTAGCAAAACCCCACCATGATAACATCAAAACGTAAATGCCAACCTAAGGTGCACCACCACTAAGGGATTATTACATTAAAATTCATCATCCAACCTTAGGAAAAAGTTAGATCACCATCAAGTCATATGTAGTACTCCCTCTGACTCAAACTTAGGAAATAACACAACAATAAGGATACTAACATCATCAAACACATTCCCCCCTAGGTGATGTCTAGCAAATGTTACATCATTAAGTTATATCACCTAAGAACATCCCACTATAGCAACATCATAAGAGAAGGGGACATAACAAAGTGGTAACCCATCCAATCATTAAGTATGCCCTCCATCACACATCCAAACACATAAGGTGTTAAGAAATATAGCTCGGGCAAGAACTTTTTGCACATGTTTTAGTGTGAACGTGCAGGAAGTGGTTCGAGAGATTTCTTTGGTAACCACTTAGGAAAAGTGGGAAATAATTCCATTTTGTAATTTCACTTGAAAAATAAAAGAAAAGTGAAAGTCTAATGTTTTGAAGTCAACTTAATCTTAGGAATCTAAATGACATGTTTTAGAAGTTCCAAAACATTAGTCACTTAAATTAGAATTTAATCTTAGCCATACACCTCATGATTGACATAGGTGGCAGCAGTAGTACCCCCCCACTCTAACTCACACTTAGGAAATAACACATTAATGAGGGTACTAACATCATCAAACACATTCCCCCCTAGTTGATGTCTCGCAAATGTTACATCATTAAGTTATATCACCCAGAAAAATCCCACAAAGGAAACATGCATCATCCCACCATAGCAACATCATAAGAGAATGGGACATAACAAAGTGCTAACCCATCCAATCATTAAATATGCCCCCCATCACACATCCAAACACATAAGGATAATATAGAACACCGCCTCCTTGTGACACCAACATCATACATCAAGACACCAAGTCACACATCATAATGAGTTAGCATGTTCCAAGATACCAGCAAATGCAATCAAGGGGTGATCGACAAGGCAAACACATGTGAGAAGACCACTGAGCAGCAAGCACAATCATCTAACCCAGGAGAAATGAAGCTCCCCCAACCAAAGTCCTCCATCAAAATATCCAATGCAATGAAGAGAAGGGGCTCCATGAAGGTGAATCCCCTCAAGTCAATCCAAAAGCTCCAAGGAACCAGCAGCAAATCTCCACCAATGTGATCAAAATCACAATGTGGAACCTCATACAATATAAGGTGTAACAATCCTGATGATTGTGGAAGTGGCTTTAAGCTACAGCCACTGTATGGAAGTGGTTTTACTTTGATTTATGGAGAGTCAGTGTTTAAAAAAGTTGATTCCTTTTGTCAAAACTTTCATTAGAATTAACCAAGGCTACTCATGCTATGTTTGCTGGATTAATAGAGTTCTTTTGCTGCCCATGAAAACTGCTTAGTGACTTAAATATTTCTGTGTAATATTTCTGTTCAATAGGTCGTATTACCTATTTAACAACTTTTATATGTCTTTTGGGTGGAATGGTTCATGTCATGTTCTCTTCTTGTTGTTAGAATCAGTTTGACCTCGTGTTTCTGCCCCTAAAACAAGATTTAGGCTAAGTTGCCAGGTTACAGGTACATTGGTGTGGGCACCAGGACAACAATTTTTGAAACAGCAGATGTGGTTATGTCAGGGTAGACAAGTGTGCGTGCACGCATGCACGCACGCGCACACACACATATAATGAAAAAAAACCTAAATGAATGTAAAATTGTAAATCAACAATGATTCAAATTCATTTTTAGATTCAAATCATTCAAGTGTACACCAACCATTCATCAATTGACGTTCAACATTAAACAATGCATCTGAAATTGGAAAAATGGGATACTTCATCATTGATCATTCCCTTAATTCATTGATAGGAAGACAATAAACTGGTTATATTGGTTCTTGAGTTTTAATTTTTAAATCAAGTACATCCAAAAATTCCTTGGGCCCTTGATTGTTGTTATCACTCCCTGCACCCCCTTGGCACCTTTATCCTCTCACAGTATTTACAGAATGGAATTTAGGATTGAAATTCCTTCTGTCTAGATATGGAGTGGCAATAACAAACAGAAAAATCTGCATGTGGGGATTTGGGAAGTGAAGAATGCTGAAAATAATGAAGAGTGTTGAATGCTGAACTTCTGGAAACAAATTTCCTGCAAGAAAAACAGCGAACAATGCCCTACTTCATCTCTTTTTCTTTGTTGGTCTCTTCGAAGCTCATGCAACCAAACTGGAAATGCAAACTTGAGCATGAAACTATGGTTTTTTGGGTATAAAAGAGGGCAACACTTATTTTTCAGCATTTCTTGCTGGGTCCACCCTATATGCAGTCTTATCGGGACATTTTAATTTAAAAAAAATATTTTTTCCATGCTGAAATTGGGATACGTTTCCGCACCGAGGGTACAGTGGGACAGAAAGGTGTTGCAGGGTGTGATGGGCTATGACAAGGTACGTGCTCGGTTGCATTTCTGGTATGGTACCCGTTACATGTACGGAGAATCAGACTGCTGGGTACATGTACCCATGCTACAAAGGATTCAGAACTTCAGAAATATTAGCAGTTCTTACAAGGCATTATAAACTGTATATTGTTTTGAACTGTTTCCCTTCTCAGTTATTTTTCTATGGGGATGTTTTACAGGTTACCGATGATTTAAATTTGTAATTAATAACAGTTATGGTTTGATGTTCTTTGTTGCAGGAATTCCGATTGACACAAACATATCAGGAAGCTCTTTTGCACTTGCAAGCTGGAGAATATTTGAAAGCTCAAAATTTGTTCGAGGCTATTATACAGGACCCTCTCATAGCAAGTGCAGAGGTATGCATTATTTTTATATGTTATGTCTCCATGCAAAAGACGAGTACCTCAAATTTTGTAAAATATCTCTTGGGTCCTCTTCTCAAACTGAGAGACATGTTTCAAGATCTTTAGTTCTACATTCTAGGAGTGGCAAGTCTGTGAACTCATCCCAGTCTGAAAAACTATGTACTACTGTTCTTGAAAGTAATTAAATCTTCATTTTGTTAAAAAAAGGTTCAGAGGTATGCATTATTTTTACACTGGAGTTTCATATTAAAGGGAGTTCACGAATATTCCCTGAGGGGTTGCATCATACTGATTTTGCCTTTTCCTTTTCTAATATGTAAAATCCATTTTGATGGTTATACATGAATCATTGAATCTATTTTCCTGTTGTGTACACTTGTGGACCAACATTGCCCCTCACCCATCCTTATGACTACTAACTCTTTCTTCTTTTGCTCCATGAACCTGCCTTTTCTACTCCATAATTCAAAATTGCATGTTTCTCTTAAATACAATATGTTATGCACAACTTGTTTGCTCACAACTTAATTTTGTAAGTTTCTCCATTTAACACTTTTGCAGACTTCATCTATCCCCAATTTGGTCTTGTGGGTTGACTTTGTCTTATTTATTGGTTCTGTGGGTTTCCTCTTATGCGAGTTGGTTTTGTTGGCTTCCTTTAACAAAAGGTTGAATTTGCCAGATGCAATCACCTATAGTGCCGTTGCCTAGTCCGATTTTTGGGATTTGCAGTTTCAATATTCAAGTCCCTTTTGTTTGCTATCACCAATCCCCCTTCTCATCAGATTATTATGCATTCTTTTCCTTTTGTGTCTTACTTCCAACTTGTGTAGTTTCTTCAATCTCATGAAGGTTTCACACTTGAAGGCATCTTTTCGATTTGGTTGCAATGGGGACTTCTCTATTGTGTGTTGTGACCTCTTTGACTAGTGCCTCATAATGCCCCAATTGCAATATTAACAATCTGCTACCTTATTACACTTTAAATGATCTCCTTGAATGATTGAAGGTGATCTGCTCCAATAGTTTCATCCAATTCTCTGGCCTCTGCAAAATTACTTTTTATTGCCCTATGGATTCTTGCTTTTAAATTTTGAGCTTAGGCGGTTGATTAAGATTTTGGAGTTCCCTTCAACGACCTTGCTAGACATTCCCACCTTGAACATTACCTTAACACTAGCGACATGGCCTTTTGCTTCTTCCAAACTGTTGAAGTATTTTCCTAGTTCCATACATTAGAAATATACTCCTCCCCTTAAGTTCATGTAAACACTTTGTAACCTACTTGTCTGGGATTTCTCTTGGATACACCATCAAACTTAAACCTAAATATGCCATCCTTTTGGGAGGGGATCATATTTTTTGAGGGATTTTGATTAGTGTTACAAAACTTGCTGGGTTCGACCCAGATTTGCGGGTGATACCTGGCTTGACCCATAAAGTGGGCTGAGTTAAATCAGTGACGAGTCACACTTGTGGGGGAGTCTGAATCATCAGTTGCAAGTTTGACTTGTGAGACAATTTAGTTCTTCCTCAGTTTGACATATTCCCAAATGATACATACATACATATATGCGTGTGTGTGTGTGTTATTTGAGTTTTTGCTGGGTCTGAGTCAAACTCTTAGGCTCTGGCCTTGCCAAGTTTTTTGCCAATACTTATGCTTTTGATCATAGTTACTAGACTCTTTTGAGTCCAAGTTGCCTCTCAAGTTTGACTCAACTCTTTGAGGAAATCGAATCGAGTCAAGTCTTCTGAGTCTGACTTGGCAGTGAGTCATACTAGTGATTTTGATTTGCATGTTAAACATGAGTCAAATTGACATAGTGAGTTCGACTCACGAGTCAAATTGACTTGAGAAGTTTGATTCATGAGTTTGACAAGTCAGTCTTGATTGTCTGTATCTATAAAAAACATTGAAAAACATAAAGAGGCACTAAGCATAAAGAAGCACTCGTTTTTCTTGATTTTTCTGATTCAATTCACAATAGACAAACAGTAGACTTGTCCCCTATCTAGAATCCATGGTGTTTTGTAGTATTGTAGTATCATCTTATCTAGAATCCATGGTGTTTTGTAGTATTGTAGTATCATCTATGTACTTTGAAAGGAGTTATTAGTGAAAATTTGCATCACATGGAAATTGCAGACTTCCATATTAATGAAAAATAGCTTTTTCAGTGAAATTTAGTGTATTTCAATATTGTTTTAATTTCCCAGTCAACCTACGTTTTTTCACGTGTTCTAGTTAACTTACTTTTCAGTCTTGCTGAGTCATTCTCTCAGTATGGTCTGGTAACTTTGCTTTTGATTGATGCTATGTCTTATTTCTTGTTAGGGTTAGATCTCTCTAATATCAGCTGTAAGGTTTTTATAAAACAATTTTGTTGATTCTCTATTGCATCACTATATTCTTTCAGATTTCTCCAGATGAGTTCATTTTTTATGTTTGCTATTATTCTTAACCATGTTTGGCTTGCAGTTTTTGTTTCATTTTTGAAGAGTCTTTTGTTTCTTTCCATTTAGAAGTTTGAAGCAAACCTCTTGGTCACTTCACTTGAGCATCCATTATAACACAAACGGATCCATATATTTCTCAAGGGATAAATAATTATTATTTATTGTTCATCAGAATCATCACATGTCTTGAGATACAATGAGTGTGCATATAAATACACATAGGGGTGATAANNNTGCATATAAATACACATAGGGGTGATAAGTCATGTCCTTGGCAAAGGGCATGACAATGTAATATACTCAAGTATATTACAAATGTCCCCCCCTTAAAAATGCTGTCCTCAAAGCGTAGGCAATCAAAAACTTCTCCTCATAGAATGAACAATCTTTTGTAATTGTCATCAATTAGACAAGGTTGAGGACATGGGGTGATATGACGTTCAAAGCCTTGAGCAATATTGGCGCATCAAAAACGGATCAATCCATCCAAACTCAATTCTTTTTGCCCTTAATCTTTGATGGCGGATTGTTGCATAATTTTCTTTCCTTCGATTCCATGTATTATTCTTGTAGTTTCTCCAATTTGTAGTAGTTGTTGGACTTTGATAGTGTCCTGTTGAATAATGGTTTTGAGATGCCCTGTTCCTTGAATATTGATGAGTATTTCATCTTCTTCTTTGATAATGTCGATCTCGATCTTCTTTTCTTCTTTGAAAACTTCCTTGGAAATGAAGGTGTCGATATGGTTTCACATGTCATGGTTTTCGTTCATTCTGCACACCCATTACATCTGTCTTCTTTCCACACACAGTGGCATCTTCTATCCTCTTTGTTTGGTCTTTGATTACTCTAACCTTGGAGATAATACCATTATATTTGAGATGTACATTCTCCAAATGGAGTTCAACTTCTTCAAGTATCTTTCGGTGACCTTGAATCTTGTCTTCTTTCTCTTTTTGAAGCTACAATGTGATCCCATCTATCAACTTCTAATGACTTTCAATTCTAGATTGCATTTCTTATTTTACCTTATTAGTATTTAGATATTCTTCAACCTTCTTGCAAATTTCCTCTTCAATGATAGCATCCTCTTCAATTTTTGTGGCAATATCTTCATCCCTATTCTTTGATTCAGATTCTTGTAAATACCTTTCGACCTTCTTAGCATCCTTAATAAGTTCTTGATTATGCTTGATTAAACTTTTGGTTTCTTCATCCTTGTTTTTTAGTTCTTCTTTTGACTCATAATTTTCCATCTTTCCTTTTCTATTATTTTCTTGTTTTAAGTTCTTAACCTCCTTAATGAGTGATTCATTAAGGGATTGCATCTTACATAATTGGTCACCCTTGTTCTTAAGCTCTTCTTTTAATTCGTCATTATCTTTCTACAACTTGGAAAGTTTTTCTTTAGCTTCATTAAATTCATTTTCAATTTTATGCATTGCTTCCATTTTTAAGTCTTTCATCCTTCATGTTGAGGTCATTTTATTTGCAATTTCAACTTTTGGAAGCTTTTCCATTGATACAACTCCATTAATAACAATATTAGGTTTTTCCACATTGATTGTGTCAATGTTAGTATCCTTATCCATGGTTTGGACTTTTTGTTGTGCCTTCTTCTCATTCTTCAACTTCATTTTTGCAAGTAGAGTTCTATTATGATTTCTCAAACGAGAAATTTCATTATCTTTGGATGCCATTTTTTAATTGATATTTTCAGTATCTCTTTTGTGAGCGCTTTTTATATTGTTATTTTGTTGTTGCAGCTCTCTTATCTGTTGTTGAAATTTGAAAATTTCTATATCTTGGCACCCGAATTTCCCTTGGTATTGTATAATTTTTTCGTCTTTGTTAATAAGAATTTTATTCAATTTTTTTAAACTTTTCCATAATTCTCTATGATTTTGTTGTTGATTTTGATCTAAATTCAATGAGAGAGCAAGGTGCTTTGAATTAATGTCTCACAACATTATTTTATTGGTAAGGTGCTCGAATGCTATGTACTTTTTATCAACATTCATGGTAAAAGTACCAATAGATTTCAACGAAAAGTCCCCTAGGACTACATCAACTTCCTTGGTTTGTAAGACACAAAAATTGCATTTTGGGGAATACTCATTGATGTTCAATTCTAAATTATTAATGCCATCATCATACTCGTGTAAGAGATCTTTTAACTTCCTCTCCTGCAAGTTGTAATATATTTGCCAATTTAGTATCAATATAATTCCAATAGATAGAGAAGTCAATGGCAATGCTTATAGTTTCATTTTGGATCCTCCGTAAGATACGTATGAAAATATTGCTTGGTTCCAAAACATGCCCGGAAGCGACTTGAACCTTCGTTTCCATTTCAGCTTGATGAACTTACCACATCAAATAATGTCCTTCCTTGATTTGTATCGTTTTATAATCGCTTAATAATTTTATAATTATAAATCCACTTACTATCTGTTCACTTTTCTTCTCTACTAGATAAGAAGATATTTTGGCACTTAAGTTGGTACCTTTATATATGGTTTAACTAAAAAATAGTTTGACTTTTTGTGTAGATTTCTTCCATGTACAAATAATTTGGCAAGCTACCAATATTTTCACCTTTTTTACTTTTACATGATTTCTTATATACTTGTATTAACCTGGTGGCTTCTCACAATGTCTCAAATTTGTCTTATCCTCCATGTAAGAGATATTTATATTGTCTTTCTTTTTATTCCTCCTGTTAATTTTTGAAACCTAGCACCACGACAAATTACTCAACAATAAAACACTTATTGATTAACTGCACAACTATTTTTTTAATCAAAACATAAGCGTAAGCATTAACAACAGAAACCAATCACATTGCACATGAGATTCGGGTAAAACTCTTGGAAAAACCCTTGCGAGAAAACCAGATCTTTTTTTTATTATGCTTGGACTCCCTTCTTGGGATAATGGCCCTTCAGAGGATTACAAAGCAGTGATAGCCTAGCCTACCTGGCTGCTATCTCCCTCACTGCCCCTTGCACACTTCCGTAGCCTTGCCCACTCACACTTAGATGAACTCTCTTCACCTTCTCAGTGAGATCTCCTCACTCTC
>CBVK0100247913.1:0-15418 GCA_900067695.1 Picea abies
GCTCTTCCGATCTCACCCGGATGCTGAAGCTGCCTTCTCCTCCCTGCTAGCTTCGTTGCCCAAAAAGAAGAAACCCGAAACCACTAAGTTCGTCAAAAAGCTCGACGATGTTCCCGAGGTAAACCTCCCTCCTGAGGGTCCGATCCAGGTTGCCTTGTCCCTGGCAGATCAGGCCCTGGTGGGTCAATTCACAGGCCTTTGGCCCTCGCCAAAATTGATAGAAAACTGGGTCATTAAGAATTGGATTCCGCTAATCAAGAACAAAGTCACCTCATATTTTCTGGGTAGAGGCTACTTCCTTTTCGAGTTCAACACAAAGGAGTACAAAGACTTGATCTTCAGGAATGGGCCCTATTTCATGGGACCTCAGGGCCTCTACCTCAACAAATGGACCCCTAACTTCGACCCGGCCGTGGATGTCCCAACAACAGTTTTTATCTGGGTTTGGCTCCCTAATCTTCCCGTGCACTGCTGGAACTGGGATTCCCTCAAGCACATTGGAGATGCCTTGGGAAAGTTCATTGATCGAGAAAACAACAACGATCAATATGATTGCGCCCGAATCTATGTCAAGGTGGACTTATAGGTGGGACTTCTGGAGGCCATCAAATTAAAGGTTGGCAGTTGGACGCATGTGCAAGTGCTGGACTATGAGCAACTCCCTTTCAAATGCCGTAATTGTCACGTCTATGGCCATTTTGCAAGAGGGTGTCCGAAGAAAGGGGAAGTAGAGAAAGGAAAGGAAGATGGTTGGAACCAAGTAAAGAGGTCAAAGACAACTCACAAGAAGACTGGGACTCAAGTCTCTCAACCTGCCTCCACCCAGAATGATTCTCCTCCAAAAAGTCAAGGAAATAGGTATGAGCTCTTAAGCTCTTCAGAAGAGACTCCTCGGGAAGAAGCTAGATAGGACAAACCCTCAGAGAAAATGACTTCAGTAGGAACAAGTCCTAAAGAAAGTGACACGACAAGAAATAAGGATAAGCAACCAGAAGCCTCCGAGGAGGAGCATGAATCGGAGGAGTCTGAGGAGGATGGAGAAATAGAAGAGACACAGACATTGGTCAGAAGATCTGCAAGGGGCTGCAAATCTGCCAGAGAAAAGAGAGACCAAGAAACTTATAAAAATAAGCTTCAAGGTAGTCAGCCCACTCTGGAGAAGCTCCTTGAAAAAAATATGAAGATGCCTAGAAATCAAGTGCAAGGCTCTAAGGGAGCCCCTCACCATAAAACTAAATGATGAAGATTGTATCCTGGAACTACAGAGGAATGGGGAGCAAAGTGAAAGAAGAAGCAACGAGAAGCCTTTTAAGAAGAGAAGCCCTAGACATTCTTCTGATTCAGGAGACCAAAATGGAGGACAATGAGTTTCTCCAAATCAGTAAAAAATTATGGAAAGAAAGTAGCGGTCAAGCAATTTCAGCACGGGGAGCCTCTGGGGGTCTGGGCTCTCTTTGGAATCCTCTCAAGTTCAGGTTGGTCTCCGAGCTGCACAACACCCATTGGCTGTTTTTGAAGCTCCAACCTCTGGATTCGAGGGAGGAACTTAATATTTTCAATGTCTATGTTCCAACAAATATAAGGGAGAAAAGGGAGTGTTGGGACTCCATCATGCATCTATCGGAGTCAGAAAACTTAGAAAACATCATTATTGTAGGTGATCTAAATCTAACCTTGCGCATGGAGTAAAAGCGAGGAGGCACAATCATAAGAGACCCTGCAAGGGAGTGGGTGGAAGACCTCATGCAGGACTGGGATCTGCTAGATATCCCCCCAGAAAATGGTAAGTACACCTAGTCCAATAAAAGAATAGGTCCTGGTCATATTGCTGCTAGACTTGACAGATGTTTGGTGCAGAGTTCCTTCTTTTTGCTGGGCTTAGAATTTAGATTGCATATTCTCCCTTGCAGTGTTTCTGATCATAAGCCCATTATGCTTGAGATGTTGGGCCACAATGATCTTGGCCCCATTCCCTTCAGGTTCAATCCTCTTTGGGTGAAGGAACCTGATTTTCTGAATCTGGTTTTGGACAGTTGGAAAATGCCAGTGAAAGGTTCACCTTTCTTCATTTGGGAGGAAAAACTTAGAAGACTGAAATCTATTCTTAAATCTTGGGCCAAATCTCTTCCCTCCCGTTCAAAATAGAGAAGGCAGGCCCAAGACATTCTTGCCCAGCATCATGCCCAAAGAGAAGACATTGAAATCACTAAATAAGTATTGGATAAGGAAGCTGAGCTTCAGCAATGCTTCCATAAAGCTTGCCTCTTGGAGGAAGAGCATTTGAGGCAAAAGTCTAGGAGTTTATGGCTTAAAGAGGGAGACAGAAATACTGCCTTCTTCCACAAACAAGCTCAAGCCAGAAAGAGCTTCAACTCTATTGTAGAAATCAAGGATGGTAACTTGACACACAAAGACTTTGAGAGCATAAAGAGAGTAGCTATCAACCACTTCCAAAACCTGTACAGAGAAGAGGGTGTGACCGATCCAAACTCAAAATTTTTGGAGGCGGTTCCCCATAGGATCTCTCCTTTAATGAATCAACAGCTGGAAGCGAAGATCTCTATACAAGAAATAAAAGAGGCTCTCTCCGACATGAAGCCGGACAAAGCCCCAGGCCCGGATGGCTTCGCTGCAATATTCATTCAAACCTGCCGGCAGATTGTGGAGAAAGACCTCTACAAAATGATTTTGAAATCCCAAAATTTTTAGAAAATAGGGGGCAACACCAACTCATATTTTCTCGCCCTCATTCCCAAGGAAAAGGGTGCTAAAGATTTTAATCGGTTCCAGCCCATCTCTCTTTGTAATATTGGATATAAATTAATAACAAAGGTAATTGCCAGTAGGCTGAAAGGTATCCTTCCAGCCATCATCCTGGAGAACCAAGGCGGATTTGTTCAGGGGAGACAACTTGCTGACAATTTCATTCTCGTGCAAGAGGAAATTCACTCAAGCCATCTTCGCAATGAGAAAGGTATGGTAATTAAACTTGATTTAGCAAATGCCTTTGATCGGGTCAGACTTAGATTTCTTTGGGAATTTTTGAAAAAATTTGGCTTTGGAATGGGCTTTCTAAATTGGATCCGTGCTTGTATTGTCGATCCTTGGATCGCCCCCTTGGTGAATGGGAGAGCAGCTGGTTTTTTTAAAGCTTCAAGAGGGCTTAGGCAGGGTTGCCCCCTCTCTTCGCTTCTCTTCGTCCTCCATGTTTTCATCCTGAGTTTCTACCTTGATCAAAAATTGATCGACCAAGAGATCTTGGGGCTCAATATAGCCAGAGGGGTAAAAAATGTAAATCACACACTATTTGCGGATGATACCCTCTTGTTAGGGGATGCCTCTGCCAGATCCGCTTTAATATTTAAGGAGGTCTTGGACGACTACAGTGAAGCTACAGGCAGTTGTTTAAACAAAGGTAAATGTAAAATTTTTTGCTGGAATATCTCTGCTTCCACCCTCTCTGCCATCTCCCGAATCCTTGGTTTTTATGCCTCCCTTTCTTGGTCCTCTTTTACTTATTTGGGCCTTCCCGTCTTCCGTAAACTGGCTTACAACAGAGACTGGATTCCTCTGTTGGAAAAATTTAAGGCCAAAATTCAAGCCCGGGGTTTCTCTTGGTTAAACCTTGTCGGCAAAACTGTCCTCATCAAATCCATTCTCAGCAGCCTCCCCATCTTTCAATTCTCTATCTTTCTTGCACCTGCAGGCATTATCAAAAAAATGGAAGCCTTCATTCGTAAGTTCTTCTGGAAAGGGGGCAATCACAATGACAGGAAAATCCCCTTGGTAAGTTGGGAGAAAATTTGCAAGCCCAATATTGAAGGAGGCCTCAAATTCAAAGATCTTAGCCTCCAAAACATAGCCATGGGAGCCAAGATCTTCTGGAGGATCATTGGACCACACCCAGGTTGGGCGCAAAGAGCTCTATGGAGGAAATACTTCAGTGGGAAGAGGAAGAGATGCCTGGACACCTCTCTGCCCACTATAGGATCGCATCTGATCAAACTTTGCCACAAAGCAGCCCTTTTGATCAGAGACAAAGCATATTGGATTCCAAGCAATGGAAAAGAAATTAGGATATGGGATGACTGCATCATGATGTATCCTCCCCTATCGTCTCACTGCTCTCTGCACGCGCTTCATTTGTGGCTGAACAACGCAGGCTACATAAATCTTTGGGACATATCCAAGTGGGCAGGCAGTACTTGGCTGCATTGGAGACTTCCCCCCATTCCTCCAGAGCTAACTCACGCTCGTGATCTTCTCTTGTCTCTGCTAAATGGTAAGGCACCTCTGCGTGTGGGAAAGAAGGATGTGCGCGGTTGGGGAGTCGCCCCAGGACTGTACACAGTTGCACAGGGATATAAAATCCTCCAAGTTCGTCCTCACGTCCCTCCTGATCCTGCTGTTTGGAAAGGGCTCTGGAATTCCAAATCCATGCCAAAGGTTGACTCATTTTGTTGGTTGTTATGTCACAGAGGGATTTTAACAGCTGACAGATTGAAGAAGAAAGGGTTCCAAGGTCCCTCTCACTGCCATTTATGCTGTGACAGTGAGGAGAACGCCCAACACATCATTTTAGACTGCAATTATTCAAGAGAAATCTGGCAAGGCCTATTGAGCTATTGGAAAACCGAATTTATCTTACCCATGTCTATCACAGATCTGTTTGCAAATTGGCGAAATATCTATCCAGGAACGCTCCCAAAGAATGAAAATTTTAAAGCCGCATGGCTCTCCTTGTCGAAATTTGTTTGCTGGCAAATTTGGCTTGAGCGTAATAGAAGAGTTTTCAGAGATGCAAGCTTAAACTCACGGTTCATCATCATTAAAATAAAAAGTCTATGGAAATAAAGTCTGGGGCAACATTTGTCGGACTTGAATCTAAGCCAGCAAGATTTAGATTGGGGTGCCTCATTGAATCTCCAATTCTCTGGCGACATAAGCCAGCACAAGAATATAAAAGAGTGGCAATTCAGAGGAAAGGAGAATGACCTTTATTATCTGCTCCTCAGGCAATCCAGATACTCCTTGTTTTTCGATGGGGTAGCGAAAGGAAATCCCGGATTGGCTGGGGCAGGAGGAATTATAAAAAATAAAGAGGGCATAATTGTGTCAAAGTTCGCTTGGGGATTAGGGCAGTCTACTAGCATGCAAGTTAAGGCCTTGACACTTCTACAAGGTCTCAAGAAAGTAAAGGCTAATGGTATTTCATATGTCAGTATCATTGGAGACTCTCAGTCCATTATCAAAGTCTTAGTGGAGGATTCCTTTCCAGCAGATATCAGATTGGCAAGAGTGATTTCAAGAATCAGAATTCTGATGAAATCTCTCCGGACCGCATCCTTTCTTCATGTTCTGAGGGAAAATAATAAGGAGGCTGATTTGGAAGCCAACATGGCAGTTCCACTTCTCATAGGATTCCTCTTGACAGAAGGGAGTGAGGAGTGGGACTCCATACCATAATTTTTGCTATGTTTTTCTACATTTTATTGAACCAGTTTGTATGCCTATTTAAGATAGGGAAAATAACGGAGATAGACTCAATAGTCTCGAGTAAAATCTATGGATTCCCGAATTTTGAGGCCTATGATTAGTTAGTAGAAGAAAATTTAAGGGCTATGCCCGATCTAATGTAATCGATGAAAGGCATTTTGGCCAAACTCTAATAGAAATCCATACCCGTTCTTGTAAAAAAAAAAAAAAAAANNNTTGTAAAAAAAAAAAAAAAACAATAGGTTCAAGGATCTTTCAAAGATGGGATATCAAGTTGTCAATAAAGAAATGAGAAGCAATTACCCCAACCTCCACGTAACATCCCTTCTCAGTGCAAGCGACCATCGATTTCGTGGGATCACCCTGCAAGAGTATTGAATGTGTGATACAATGTCTTCCCCAAGTACTGTGAGAATCCCCCTGCAGTCACCTATGTAGATACCTAGGAAAGGCCACTAAGGTTACCAACTCATAGTTAGCCTCAAGGTGGGTACAATCAACAGTCAAGACTGAACGTATGGGAAGGATATCAAAGTATGAAATCATTCTAGAGGACTAATGACAAGTGGACCAGTAAACTCCCGAGGATATCGAATGGATTTAAAGTTCACTAAGTATCAAGACCAAATGAGTCAGTGAATTTTTAGGAAGAACCCCCATTACACATTCTTTTCGCTACAATTTTTCAAGCTTTGGAGGGGTAAAATAAGTTTCTCTTCCATATGTGACCTCATGTTTATCCTCTATGTGAGAGGGGGTTCCTGACTATGCTTATACAAAAGTTGGATTTGTTCACTCTTTAGTGCTCTATAGTCTCTTTAGTACTCTTGGATAATTTATTCACTTTTCCTAGTCTAAAGGCCCTAATCTTGTGCTACTATTGGTGTGCTAAAACCAAAAAAATGTTCTAGTTTATTTTATTAGTGCATAGCTTATTTTAATGGATTTTACTCAACAAGATCATGGAGATGAAATAGATGATGTGAGAGAGACTCGACTCCAATATAATGAAAAAGAATGAGATGCAATTTGTTCGTTTCAATGAATTCTATGTATGGGAAGGAGAAGAGTTTTATTCTTCTTAACACAAGTAATGATCAAGGAGGATCTCGGTGGCCACCCACCTATTCTAACTAGCTCAAAATAGTTTTTTGGCAACTTAATATTTTTAGCAGTTTTTCAGCTCCCAAATTTCTGGGGCCATTTTGAGGGCCTAAACGATACTTTTTCACGATAGGGAACCCCAATAATAACTAAACTTTATAATTTATCCTATGAAATGAATCTCCTCATTAATATAAATTGTGTATTACTGTATCTCTGTGTTTATGGTTATATATCTGATATATTTGTGTTATATTATTGGATATCTGATATATATATGTACATTTATTTATTATATCTCTTCTCTCATTTTGTGCCAAAAACAATTTAGATCAATGGTATCAGAGCAGGCTGATCTTGATTGTTTTTCAGTGCATGTCCTCAACAAGGTCCAAGTATGGCAAGTTGGGTCTCGAGCTTATATCTCTTGAGGAAAATATCTCTCGCACTCCCAAGAAACTCTCTAATATGTTTCTGGAGAAAGATCTCACACGAGAGAGAGAATAAATGATGGAACATTTTCCCACATCCTTCAACACCTGTCGATAACAACATACACATCTTACTCAAGTGGCCACTTTGAGGCACCTCTCCTTTCAAGGTACAAGTTAATTTTGATATTCCCATATTTGAAGGTCAGATAGATGTGGATTCCCTATAAAAATGGTTAAATATGCTAGAAGGTTGTTTCTTTGTTCACAAATTTTATGATAGGGAAAATATCACCTTCACACTCCTTAAGGCGCTCCCCCATGTCAAACATTGGTGGGAAAATTACTAGGAGAAAATTTCCATAGAGGAGTCTAGAATATATGGGTTCGATCCCCCTTGGGATATTTTTTGGATGCGTTCAAGGAAAAATATTACCCTCTTGGTAACTATGACGACCAGTACATGAGATGGACCACACTGTGGAAAGAGAGGGGCCAAATAGTGTCAGAGTTCACAAATACGTTTCATACCTTGCACACCAAGTTGGGTATCAAAGACTTCGAGCAACATCTGGTTTTGAAATATTGCGGGGCTCTGCATAGGTACATCCAAACCGAAATGGATTTCTTGGACATATCATCACTAGGAACTTCCTATCGATATGATGTCAAAATTGAGTAGAAATTTAGGCACCAAAAAAAATGGGAGGTCGGGTTTGCAAATCTACAACAACTAAAGTATGGTAAAGACGAACCTAACAACCAACCTCTAGAAAACCAGTCCAAGCCACAAAAAAATAAGGGTAACAGAAAGACGAAGAATGACATTGGAAAGTGGTGTGATTTCCACAAAATCCCCTAGCACAACACTGATGAATGTCGATCAAAACAATCATTGGTGGCTAAGATCAAAGAAAAGGAGCCAAACCCTGATTCAGAATCCAATTCAAAAAATAATGGGAGAAGATAGATCATCGACGCAGACCCCACTGCTATTGTTGTGACCGTAACAATTCAACCAAAAGAACCAACAGATATTGAAGAGGGGGAGCACCTTTTTCATTCACAACTGTGGGTGAAGGGGACCCATTGCATTTTATTGTTGATAGCAGAATCCAGAAGAACCTCATCTCAAAAAAGGTCATCAAACATTTGGGATTGTCAACAACACCACACCTGCAACCATACAACATCAGGTGGCATCACTAGGGACATGATCTCTATGTCAGTCAACAGTCTCAATTGTCATACGACATTCAGGCCTTAAAGGATGAGGTATTATGTGATTTTTCCCCACTGGATGTTTGTGATGTTCTTTTGGGCCAACCATATATATGGAAGCGCCATGCTATTTATGAGTCTCAACCCCGTAGTGTCATTGTTACTCTTGGGGGTCATCTCTATAGGATACCAGAGGTAATTTCGATTACAATCCCACCAAATAAATGTTTCAAGGTAATCTCTCATACTGCAAAATTCAGCCTCTTCACAATATGTTCAAAAGGTGAACAAAAGGACACTGCAACCACTGCATCCTTGGCTCAAGAGCTTTCTTTCCAATAGAATCATACTGCATAAGAGAAATAATATATTTTTTCTTCACCTACAATGGTACCTGAACACTTCCAAATAAATCCAAGATACAACAGGTTGGGTGAACAGATTCAACCCTTCTAGCAACAGGTTCATGACAGTCTTCAACAACCTAAGCAATGTGACTTCTCCAGCAAGGCAAGCAACTCACCAATATTCAAATTCAGCAAATGCTTTCCCCTCTCTCCCGGTAAATCAACACAATGGAGACCATTTCTTCATAAGGAGGTAGGATTGATCTAGTATGATCTCGGTGGCCACCCACTTATTCCAACTGGATCAAACAATTTTTTGGAAACTTACTATTTTTAGTAGTTTTTCGAGTCCCAAATTTTTGGGGCCATTTTGAGGGCGTAAATTATTTTTTTCATGATTGGGAACCTAAATTATGTCCGAAGGATTTGATTGATCCTTTGAAATGAATCTCCTTGTCAATACCTTTCCAACGGGCTATCATGCGTCCCAAACAAAGATCGTATGCCAAAGTTACACCCCCAAGAAGTTGATACACCAAACTACCCAAAACGGGGTCCAAAAAAATGTTGGCTTTTCATCTTTCGGGGTTAGGGTTTTGGATTTTCTTTATGTTAAAAGGGCCTTTGGAGCCTCATTGTAACAACCATATTCTTGCGAATAAGTGTATCCGTCACAACTCTTCTCAGAGATTAGCTGGCATCATCCTAGCGAGTCTTTCACTCTGTATTTCTATAGTTTTGTACATTTCAATCACTAATAGAAATTGTGTATTACTATATTTCTGTGTTTATGGTTATATCTCTGATATATATATGTTATATTATTGGATATCTAATATATCTATGTACATTTCTTTATTATATCTCTACTCTCATTTCATGCCGAAAATAATCTGGATCAAGCAAGCACTCAAAACTATGCAACTTTTGAATTTCTAGGATCAAGATGATGACAAACTGCCAAGAAAATGTTTTTGAAAACCTGAATCATGCAAAACTAACTCTTTTCCAAACGTGTACCAAAACAAATTTCCTAAAGAATGCCAAAATTTCTTTGTTCGATTATGTATGCAATGAGATATGCAAACTTTTTGGCTTCTTAACTTTCAAGTGAAATGAAAGACATATGTGTTTGACACAAAGAAGTACGAGGAAAAAAAGAAATCAAACAAACCACACTCAAAATAATGAGAACTGAAAGAAACCAAGTAGGAGATAACTTGTTCAGCCAAGAACTCAAATATGAAAAAGATAAAGAATACAAGCACTCGTGAAAATCCTAAAAATCGAGCAACAAGAAACAATATTCAAGGTTTGCTTGTGGTAAACAAGAGAGTCCTAATCATTATAAAGTGAGATGTTTCAAATGAAGAAAAAAATATCTCAAAAGAAAACAACCTTTGCAAACCCTAGTTGATGAAAACTCCTAAACAATCAAGCAATTTGAAAGATTTGTGAGACGAATATCAAACAACTGAAAGGCATGATGAGCCAAGGGATCTTGTTAACCCAAGGGGATCACAACTAGGAGAGAATTGAAAACTTGAAGGAAATGAAAATGAGTGATAAATTCCAAATTCTCAAGCAAACAAAGTCAAATACCAACTAGGAGACTCTGGGCTAAATGCCTCTCAAAATCAGACTGAGAAAAGAAGGGAAAAAATAAGAAAAAACACCTAAAAAAGGACACTAACGCCCCCTAGGAGGATTAGTGGGAGTGATAGTAAGCTAATGGTGCCCTCTAGGAGGATTATGGGGAGCTCTAATCAAGCTAATTGTGCCTTGGTGTGAACTATAGGGGAGTGCTAGTTTCTAAATAGCTAAAAAATGGCTTCCACAAGCTCAGACTCAAAAGAGACTCAGTCAATGGCTCTGTAAACTTTTCAATGAGGAAGAGGGAAGGGGAAATAGATAAGAAAAAATCACCAAACAAGCAAGATCTAATCACAAGCAAGGATTCAAGACTAAACAAAGGAAATACTAGTCAAATTCAATCCCCAGTGGAGTCACCATTTTTCTGTTGTGAGAAATATTACATTGTGGATAGGATAAGTTCCCCTTTGAACCAAGACCCCTATCTTTGGTCCAAATAAAAAAGTAAAAAAATGGTTGTTAACACCCCTATAGATCTAACTCAATCAATGAAGCAAGAGAGAAGAAGAATATGGCATACCTTTTTGAGATGTTCATCCTCGTTGCTCCAATCCTTAGGCTTGATCTCCAAGCTCCTCAACACAAATGAAGTCCTATAAAGACTAGCAAAGGAATTCTTCCTCCTACTCTATAGGATTAGACAAAGAAAATCTATCTATGAATATTTGAACAAAAATAAATAAGAAAATGTAGAACACATGAACTTGAAGGGAATAGACCAAGTTAATATTAATTGGAAATCCAAAGAAGGCACTTACAAATCATGTTTGACGATGAATCAATATTCTCCAAGCACTCCTCATGCAACCCTTGCATGAAGCTTGAAATCAAAATGTTGATGCTTCTCCAAGATCAAAGGTTTGATATCTGAATTCTTCCCCCCTTCACCTTGGAAGTACCTTTAATATATATACTTTGAGAGGTACAACCACCATGAGATAATGAAGGATATGGTTGAGTGTATGGCTCCATAAGTTGGGATTTGGATCCTAAGATAGAGCCATAGTATAGGATTCGACCACAACAAACCTCATCCCAAGAGATTTGGCCCTTAGGAAAAGGAGGAAGATCCCAAGATTCCCTCCAACCAAACTAGTGCCCCCACTTAGTGAGAGACAGAGCACTAATGGAAAAAAGTGGCACTCCCTTAACATGGAATGGATAGTACCAGTGCTCCCTCAGTATGGGCAGGGGATTTCCACCCTTCTAAAATGCCCAAAAATGGTCAATTTGTCCAAGAAAAAGGTATTTTTCAAATGTTAGATGATAGGGATTCTTCTTTCAACCTGACTTAGGGATTGTGACAAATGTTTTCATGGTTTCAACGGGTTGTGACACTTATAAAAATGAATCTGATACTAGGTAAGGTGCATACAACCCTTGCGACAATGCATGCGACACTTAACAAGGTGCATACATCACTTTGTGACTTTTTCCACACTTAGGGTGCGACACTCAAGTGTAACATTTTGGTGTGTAAAAATTTATGCATCTCAACTAGATTATGATGTTTTGTAAGATTTGAAAATAACTAAGGATAATATATCTATGTTTGAGCTTATGAAGTTACCCTAGATCCATGACTATTTTATCAAAACATTGCAAAGTACTACTTCAAAGAACACTAAAGAAGCTAATGTAGGGGAGATGAAAGGTAAAAGTAAAGTTGCCCACACCACTGAAAAGACAACACCAAAGAAAAAAACAATTGTGAATGCATCTCCAATTAGGAAAATACCAAAATCCAATACTCCCCCTTTCTTATTGACTTTTGAAATCTTCAACATAAATGTTCACAACTGCATGGTAGATTCAAGAGCTTCTTCAAATGTCATGCCCCTTAAATTTTGTGAAAAGATCAATGTCAAACCTAAAGAATATGATATCCAAATCACCCAGTTAGATAGCTCAAGGGTCAAACTTATTGGGGAATTAAAGAATGTTTTGATTAGATTATCATCCAACCCTAAACTAGACCAAACTATTGATATCATTGTAGTTGATTTTCCTGATACTTATGGAATTATTTTGAGATGAGATTGGTCTGTTATGTTTGATGGGTATTTTTCTAGTAATTGGTCACACTTATGGCTTCCATAATGTTATCACATATAGTTGTCAAAGGGTCGCAAGACGACCAATTCTGTGGTCTGCACAAAAGCATCCAAACACAACATTCAAAAGAAGCCCATTTTGGGTTCAAAATACTGATAGGAAAACCAATTCAATTTCATTCATAGGATCTGAGCGAGAGAAATACCAGCCGTCAGATCGGAGAGATTAAGTCACGATCGTTAGATCTCATCGGAGAGAAATCAATGGTGGGGATTCATTGCAGGGATCAGGATGCAAATTAACTTTTCGAGAAGTTGTGAGCCCACAATCACTTGGGATTGTTGATCTTGCTAGATCAATAGATCAACTGTGCATATCGATCCCTCTATGAATGATGATCTTCACATTGCGGGGATCAGAAAGGAAATTAAAGTATCTACTAGTTGTGAGCCCGCAATCCCTTGTGGCCATTGATCTTTCAGGGGAAACATGTCAAGAGATCTCATACTTCAGGGGAAAGCAAGAAAAATTTGAGTAAGTAAAGGGCTCCCAAAATCTTGAAGCCCAAACTCTCGAAGTAAATATCGGTCATCCAAATCAATAGGCCACGCGTCACCAGATCTCATACTTAGGGAATTTGACACTTCGGAGAATTGTACGAACAAGGAGAAGAAAAAGGTTCGAAGCCCAAACTCTTGAATTAAATCTTGGTCGTCCAAAACAAGAGGACACAAGGCACATGATCTCACACTTCGGGAATTTGACACTTTAGATGATTGTAAGAGCTATGCATTGAAAATCCTCGAAGCCCAAATTCCCGAAGTAATTGTGAGCCATTAATATTCACAAAAGGAAGCAGGGTCCATCCAAGAGTGGCACGTGGAAACAAAAGAGGGGCTTTCCCAGATCGCAGATCGCAACCAGATCGACGACCACGCTTTATTGTGGGGACGCAACTTGCTCGAGCGTTAAAATTCTTGAGCGGTCCTGCAATCGAAACCATGGTATAACAAAAGAACTACGTGGTGGAAGGTGGTGGATTGCGGGCTCAAAAGCAGTGTGGATCCAAACTACCTTTGATGGCCCCACAATCACGTGCTTATATAATGTCTAATCTAAGAGCAGCATGTGTCATCCCCCTAAGCACTAAGCCTCATCTCGATCCCGATGAGAGATCAGTTAATGAAAAAGGAATGATGGTGGAAACCTTGAATCACTCCATAAATAGAAGGCGTGGAGGGTCTAGCCGTGGAGACATAACTATAATCCCAAGGTACAACAATGGAAGATTTTTCCTGTAGGTCCATGCTTACTTGAGTTTGCATCTGACAGGAGGATACATGCACAGTCTAACAGAAGAAGGTGCAAACGAAAGGCTTTGAATGGAATGGCCAGATCACACTCCTGGTAGTTATGGACTGATCTGAGTATAAGTAGATCAGTTCAATATTTTGTGAGGGTCGTCAACAGGTTGAGAAAAGGTCCCTACTATGTAATTTTGATGCCAGAGTTGTTCTCTCGTTATGTATATGATTTGAGACTTTTGCATTAATAGAATCCAGTTCCTTTCATCTTCTTATGTAAATTGTGCTAAAACAATCGGGCATGGAGGATCCAGTCGAGGGTTGTGGTTGTATTGTAATGTAGGTTTGATTATAATGCAACATTGACATGTTCTAGTACTTTCCTTGTTATCTAGATTCTTCTTAGGTTTAAAGGCTCATGCATGGAGGATCCAGACAAGTTGTTGTAGCCACATAGTAATGGATGTTTGATTAATATGTTGTTGTAAGATTTTCAGTGTCTGAAACTTAGGTTCAAGAGTGCTCTTGTGCCTGAGTTTTTCTTCACCAAGTTGCTTGAAGGCCAAATGCTCATGAAAACTTGTCCACTTTTCTCACTAAGTCTTCCTTCTGCTCACCTTTAATCTTAAACCACTGAATGAATTTAATGAGGACCTCATTTCCTTATGCGTTGCTAGTCCATTTCCTGTGTTAAACTTTCTTGTACTGAGCTATATCCATGTGACCTCCACTCATAAAATAAACATCCACCAAACATTCTGATGGGTACTGGGCTTATCCTCTTGCAATCTGAGGGTGACTCTCAGTGCTAACACATACAATGGAAAAACCAATCAAATTAGAGTCGACAATGATTTTTCTATGAATCATGTGGTAACAAACTTAAATGATTCCAATGAACCCATAATGTTCAACCATTCAATCTTCGGTAACTATTCTTTTGATTCTTTCTTTGGGAATCATATTGTTGATATTTCGTCTTATGTGGAATCAAACACATAATCTGAAATCCTTCATTGTACTCAGATTTTTGAGCCTAACTATAACATAGTAGATAATACTGACACTAACCCTAATGTACAACCTAACATAGTGTCTAGGGTTAAATTATAAATGTATGCTAATCCTACGAACCCTCATAAAATAAAATAAACAAAATAAACATTGAGTCCAAAACTAAACCTAAAGGTGATCCTAACCTGTGGAATTTATTCTTTGATGGATCCAAGTCTCTTAAAGGTGTAGGTGTTGGCTGCATATTAAAGGGCCCTGATGGCAAGAAAACATTGATTGCATGTAGACTTGAGTTCCAATGCACAAACAATATTTTTGAATATGAAGCTCTTCTACAAGGGTTGAAAAAGGAAGTTAACATGAAAGCAAGGAAGTTAAAGGAATTTGTTGACTATGAAATTGTAATAAGACAGGTAAGAAACACCATAAATTTCCTTTCAAGTCACCTCAAACATTACCAACAAGAGGTATGGGACTTGTTAAAAAACTTTGATGCATTTAAAATCAATCTTGTTCCTCGTTCATTAAATTATGATGCAGATTTATTAGCTAATGTTGCATCCATATTAGTTCCATCAGAAGGGATAATGCCTACTACTTTTTCTGTGGAATTATTGTACATGCCTTCAATTCTTGGCAACATAACCAATTGGAGAGTCTTTGACGATGACCAACAGATCATAATTTTTCTACATATTGAAAACAATTTCAAAGATTATATTATAGATGAAGGTTGTTGAAACATATTATATTTTTCTAAAAAAAAAAAAAAAACTTTGGACTTTAAAATTTT
>CBVK0100247914.1:2236-15418 GCA_900067695.1 Picea abies
AGGGGGAGAAATGATCACAGGGGGAGTATGAGTGTTGCCATCAATGCCAAAGGGGGAAATTGTTGGAAAATTGGTTTTCATTGATGTCAACCATAGAAGAAGCCTCTAAGTAGGTCCAGAAGCCCTAGAAGTGATGGGTTTATCTGAAGGAGTCTAGAAAGTGGCCCCCTTATGGCATATCTCTAAGTATGGACCTCATATAAATAGGCTTTGAATAAGCCTACAATAAGCCCTAATTTTTAAGAAAATAAGTTACAATGTATGGTCAAGAAACCCTCAAAATATGATCAGGAAGCCCCAGAGGTGTGGTCATGGAGCCCAGAGTTGATTGAAGAAAACGGGTATGAAGGACATTGAAAGTGCATGCAAAAACTCCATGGGTTGATATTCCTCATCAAGCCATTTCAAATGGTAGGTTGCATGCCACGTGGTTCCTCATGGTTGAGGAGATATGCCCTCTTAAATATGATCATGTAAAATTCCCCCTTAAACGGTTGCAAACAAGAAGTTATAAGTCGGCCCCAAAATAAAGTAAAGGAGAAAAATGGTTGCAAATAAGAAGTTATAGTTCGACCCTAAAGACAAGTAAAGGAGATACTTGGAAGAGTATAAACACAGATCAATAGCCTCTCATTTTCATCAATGAAGCTTATGATCTCTTAGCGCAAGAGAAGTAGCAGAGTTATGAAAAGGAGGGAGTTCTCACAGTTGAAGATGTGAGAAGGGTTGTTGATCTCTTAGCGCAAGAGAAGTAGCAGAGTTATGAAAAGGAGGGAGTTCTCAAAGTTGAAGATGTGAGAAGGGTTGTCAAGAAACCCTATTTGAGGTGACCCCCATGGTTCAAGTATAGGGTGTCCCATGAGGACCCTGTTGGTTGTCCAAGACTCATCACGTGAGGCCTCACTCATTAACCAGTCCAATCTCCCATGGTTGAGTAAGGGTTTGAAGAAAATGTTCTTTTCTTGATGTTGAAGTTGAGGAATGTGGGATGATATAAGATCTCATGCACTAGGGTTTTCACATAATGAAAGGTATATTTTTCTATATGTCTTTGAGGAACATCTTGGAAGTTTTGGTACATGCTTGAGGTATATCTTGGTGATTTTGGGCATATGATTTGGGGGACATTTTGGAGATCTTATCTTGGTGATTTTGGGCATATGATTTGGGGGACATTTTGGAGATCTTGGGATAAGCTTTATGTGGTTATTGTGGTTAAATCAGTTTTGATAATGATGCTGTATCTGTATCAGTGACATGTTTATTATCTTATTTATATTTAAGGGAGGAAGGAAGGGGAAAGGAAAGGGGGTTGGAGCCTCCTTCCAGTTGAAGCTGGAGAATTTAGGGAGTTGTATCTTCCTGTAGGTTGGATCCTGTAAACCAAGGGGTTGGTGCCTGCTTCCAATTGGTGTTGGATAATTTTTGGAAGTTGGTGCTTCTGGTGGATGTAATCTTCTGATACATTAAAAAGTATTATGTGGTTTTCTCCCATTTGGGTTTCGAAGTAAAATTCTTGTGTACTTTGTATCTATGGTTATATGTTTATGATATATTGAATGCAATCATTAGTGATAAATTGTTGATAACTTAATGTTTACATGTTGTGATTAAAAATGGTAAAAAGTGATTAATATTGATTCACCCCCCCCCCCCAGTATTATTGAATATTCAAACAATATCCTCCTCTTTAATCCTCGCCTAATGGTATCCTGACCTGAGGTTAATCTTGGAGAATATATTTGCATCTTCCAATTGTTTATCAAAAAGATCATCTATCCTTGGAAAAGGATACTTGTTCTTCGCAATCATCTTGTTTAGTTTCCTGAAATCAATGCATAGCCTCAAAGTTCCATCCTTGTTCTTCACAAATAGTACCGTGACACCCCAAGATGACACACTAGGGTGTATATACCCCTTCTTCAAAATATCTTCAAGCTACATTTCCAATTCCTTCAGTTCTGGTGTACTCATCCTATAAGGAGTCTTGGACATTAGGGATGCTCCAGGCATCAAATTAATAGAGAAGTCAATATCTCTCTTGGGTGGAAACCCCAATATTTCTTTCAATACATCCTCAAATTCTCTTAGGAATACATGGTCTTCAATGCTTGGAACTTTATCTTTAGGTTTATCTTCCATATGTGTTGCATCCTTTCCTAAAGCTTCTTTTTAGTTGCATCTTTTCCTGAGGCTTCTTTTCAGCTGCAAGACCACGTGGTTTCTCACGGTTGAGGAGATATGCCCTCTTAAAGATGATCATGTAAAATTTCCCCCTAAATGGTTGCAAACAAGAAGCTATAATTCAACCCAAAAATCAAGGAGAAAAATGGTTGCAAACAAGAAGTTATAGGTTGGAACTAAAGACTAGTAAAGGAGATACCTTGAAGAATATAAATACATATCAAGATCCTCTCATTTTCATCAAGGAAGCTTGTGATCTCTTAGCACAAGTGAAGTAGCATAGTTGTGCAAAGGAGGGACTTCTCAAAGCTGTAGATGTGAGAAGGGTTTTCTGGAAACCCTATATGAGGTGACCCTCGTGGGTCAAGTATAGGGTGTCCCATGAGGACCTCGTTGGTTGTCCAAGACTCGTCATGTGATCCCCTGTGCATTGGTCAGTCTAGTCCCGCGAGGTTGAGGAAGGGTTTGAAAAAGATTCTCTTTTCTTGATGTTGAAGTTGAGGAATGTTTGAGGATCTGATATCTCATGCACTAGGGTTTTCACATGATGAAAGGTTTATTTTTCTATATGTCTTTGAGGCGCATCTTGGAAGTTTTGGTACATGCTGGAGGCATAGCTTGGTGATTTTGGGCATATGTTTTGGGGGACATTTTGGAGATATTGGCATAATATTTGTGTGGTTATTGTGGTTAAATTGGTTTTGATGATGATGATGTATCAATATCAGTGATAGGTCAATTCTCTTATTTATATTTAAGGGAGGAAGGAAGGGGAAAGGAAAGGGGGTTGGAGACTCCTTCTAGTTGAAGATGGAGAATTTAGGGAGTTGTATATTCCTTTAGGTCGAAGCCTATAAACCATGGAGTTAGTGCCTCCTTTCAGTTGGTGATAGAGAATTTTTGGAATTTGGTGCTTCCGGTGGATGTAACCTCTCGATACATTAAAAAGCGTTTTTGTGGTTTTTTCCCATTTGGATTTACACGTAAAATTATTGTGTATTGTGTATATATGGTTATATTTTATGATATCTTAAATGCAATCATAAGTGATAAATTGTTCAGAACTTAATGTTTACATGTTGTGGTAAAAAATGGTAAAAAGTTCCTAATATTGATTCACCCCCTGTTATAACAAATTTTTCGTCACCCCATGCAACTTGCTTGGATGGAATTTCCATTTCCCTATCCATACTTGAAGTCCCTTTTGTACATTCTAGAGCCAAAAAAAATATTTTTCCACATATAAGTGTCCTATCAGTTAGGCAACAAGTGTATATGTAGGTTTCTCCACTAGAGTCCGCGTACATCGGGTTTGGTGCTCAAAATTAAAAATTATGTTGGGTTTCCATGCCATGTCATGGGATCCATGATCCTTGACCTTCCTTATACTAGAAACGTTCCAACTTGGCCCTTCAGTTCCATTTGAAGGCTATAAATTGAGCCATATCTAAGACTTGAAAAGGAGAATTCAACTTTGAGAGCAAAGACACTCTAGAGAAATTTCACTTCATATTGAGTCTGCATCCCTTTATCCTTGAAAATATGATCTCATTGTTCAACCCCCAAGCTATTCTTTCTTTGTGATGGAGAACCTCATTGTCTCCTTTATATGAGCTTGCCTTTGGTGGAGGCCCAACTGGAGGGACTTAGTTTCTTGGTTTCAATATGTGCCAGTATAGAAGTTTGTCACATATATACTTATGTTGATTATTTTAATAGAAACACTCTTTTCTTCATTGTCTCCTTTATATGAGCTTGCCTTTGGTGGAGGCCCAACTGGAGGGACTTAGTTTCTTGGTTTCAATATGTGCCAGTATAGAAGTTTGTCACATATATACTTATGTTGATTATTTTAATAGAAACACTCTTTTCTCATCCAATTGATATCTTGCAAATATTTGAATTATTATTCCATGGGCATATTTGTCATGAATGTAATGGATTGTGCTAATTTATATGATAAAACTATATATCACCATATGCTTGCATATCTTGGTTGTTGAGGACAAGTTGCAGGTATAAGGCTTTGAGTTGCGTGCTCAATGATGGTCTTCATCAAACGTCCGAACGAGGTAGGATATTGGCTTTGTCTTGTTATAATTTCATTTATATAACATACTTTGGATTAGAATTGATTTTTGGATGTCATTCCATCTGTTGTGGTTTACCCCATTCCATAAAGAGATTTTCCTCGTAACACGCGCCCCCCCCCTCCCCCTTAGTATTATTGAATATTCCAACAATATCCTCCTCTTTAATCCTCACTTGATGGTATCCCGACCCGAGGTTAATATTGGAGAATATATTTTCATCTTCCAATTGATCAAAAAGATAATATATCCTTGGCAAAGGATACTTGTTCTTCACAACTACCTTGTTCAGTTAATTGAAATCAATGCACAACCTAAAAGTTCCATCCTCCTTCTTCACAAATAGTACTAGGGCACCCCAAGGTGACACACTAGGGCGTATATACCCCTTCTTCAAAATCTCTTTAAACTACATTTGCAATTCCTCCAATTTTGGTGTACTCATCCTATAAGGAGTCTTGGACACTGGGGATGCTCCATGCATCAAATTAATAAAGAAATCAATATCTCTGTTGGGTGGAAACCTTGGTATTTCTTTAAATACATCCTCAAATTATTTTAGGAATGCATAGTCTTCAATGCTTGGAAATTTATCTTTAGGTGTATCTTCCATATGCGTTGCATCCTTTCCTGAAGCTTTTTTTCAACTGCAAGGCTGAAATTTCTCTTATAGTTATAGCCCTCAGAACACTTTGATTTTTTCTCAATTTCCCTTCCTCATCCAAGAAAGTAAAATCCTTGTTATAATAGTCTAGGATAACATGATGCTTTTCCAACCAATTCATACCAATTAGGCAATCATATGAACCCAAAGGTATGATATGAAAATATTCCTTTGTGCTCGCTCCATTCATTTCCATTGGACATTCCTTAACGATATCATTAATTCTTATCTTAGCTCATGTAGCTAACTGAACCAACCAAGATTTCCCAAGTTTGCTTCTTGGAAAATGAAATCTTACCTCCAACTTAGGGTCTATATAACTATGAATAGCTCTTGAATCAATCAAAATAGCAATAGGTTGATCATTGATCTTACCTTCCACTTCAATCATGTGAGATTGAAATTTAGCTTGCTTGTTGTCCAAGGCTGCATAGATCCTTGGCATGCTTATGCCCATGTCCTCAATTGTATCAATGTGTTGTACATTGTGAACAATCCTCACTTTTTCACCTCTATGAGGGAAATCTATATACATGTGATCTCCCTCACAATGAAAACATTTAATGGATTGTTTTCGTAGCCTTTTTCCCAATGTTTCCAACATTCTGGGTTCATTTTGAGTTGGTTTCCCCTGAGAATTATTCTTGAAGATTGGTGATTTTTCCCCTTCTTCCTATACTCCATATTACCTTTATTTTTATCTTCCCAAGCCTTTTGGAAAGTTGGTCTTCCTTTATGTTGATCATAGAGGCACTTGGATCTCCTTATTTCTTCATCCAATGTCTTGGAATCATCATATTGTATCTTGTCACTGAAAATTGATGAAAACCCACTCAGGAACCTTTGAATCTTGACATGTTCATCCTTTATGAAATCAAAATACTTCAAAATATTTAAGAATATCCTCCCATACTCATCCATGGTCATACTCCCAATCTTGAGTTCAAAGAACCCCTTCATCTTTTTTGAACTGCCTCCAAGTGCGTTTCTTCTCTTCAATGTGTTGTATTTGCACAAGTTGGTCCCACCACATTGATGATTTTCCCTTTAGCTAATAAATTACAATTCTTCCTTCTGCCTGTGAGGAGTAATTATGTAACTAAAAATATTTCCTCATCCCTAACAACCAAGTCTTAATGAATGCCTTGGTGAGTGATGATGGTGTCTACTGGAACTTCCATATTCTCCTATTATGTCATGAGATCTATGACTTCTTGACTTGTTTGATTTTGTCTCTTTGTCCATTTTCTTCTCTATTTTGTCCAAGATCTGCAATATCTTGATGTTGAATCCATCTTGTTTCTCCTTAGATTTCATAAGCCTCTCTTTTTCAGCTTTATATCTCTGAACATATCTTTGTAGACTCTTTAAAGTCTCCACCAAATTCATGATTTTCTCTTTTCCTTCTCCATGCCCATTTGATTTTTTCTCTCCATTATCCATGCTAACATACAACCCCCCATGACTTCATCATCATGGTTGTAATTTATCTGCGCATATTCCATGTTCTATATGTTCCCTTAATTTTTCAAAATGTGCATGCAATAATATTTGTTAGACAAATCAACTCAACAAGTCTATTAAATTATGCACCATTCTTCCCTTTAAGTGCACCCTTCATCTAGTGAACTTAATTCCAAACACCCAATATTTTGGAAATTTGATAGAAGCCCAATTAGGTTTCCTCGTGTTCATATTTTGAGCAATCTGACCAATTTTCACCTTCATCCAACATCCAGGCTGTTAGTTACATCCTACTGAAGTTTTGACTATTTTCCCTTTTTTGCCCTAAATGCTACAAGAATCTTCCTTGCCATCCTGTACACTTTTAGGTACCTAGACTTGCAATTATGGCTCCATAGATGTCTTCTATGGTTCATGAGATTTCCATAGACTAATCCAGTTCCTTGAATTATTCTGAGCAACGAGTTATGCCCTTAAGAAGTAAATTGGTATTGAGATTTACCTTGTGTGGTTTCAACTGTAACTTTCTCATACGAGCTCCATTTTGCGAACAATTTAGCTTGTTGGAAATATCTCTCTGAGTTCTTTCATTTAAGTTACAAAGACTCTATGTGGTTCCTATGGATTTTTGAGTCCCAAAAATTAAAACTCCTAAAAATGATGTTTAGGAACTCAAAAATGCCTTGCAAGATTATGACCTTCAAAAATACACATTTTTTGTCGAAAATCATTGGTTTTTTGTTGCGATATACCGCCAAATTGACTTCGTGTGCATCAGTTCTGAATTATACACCCATATTCAGCACATGCAATTTCTACATGCACAATGCCAAAATGTAGTGCATGCATCGTGCACCCATAATCCATGCACACAACGTTTACAAAACACATCAATTCTAGTGCACACTGGTTTTTTTTTTTCCACAAACCAATATCCAATGTGCACAAATTTTATACTGCGCACTAATATCTAGTGAGCACAACTTATGCACCATGCACCAACATCCAATGCACACAACTTCTACACCATGCACCAATATCCAGTGCACGCAGCTTCTGCACCGTGCACCAATATTCAGTGCACACAACTTTTGTGTTGCACCCAATATCTAGTGCGCACAACTTTTGTGTCACACCAATATTCTGCATGCATCACAAGATCCATACCATGCAATGCCAATTTTTAATGCACTCACACTACGCATCCATACTCCCTATGCACCACCAATTCTACTTCTGCACGTCATGAATATTTAACGTGCACACACTACGCACCAATATTACGCGTGCACCAACAATTATGCACTATGCATCACCGTAATTCACTATGCATGCATTGTGCACCATCACTACACGCATGCCACAGTCTCTGTACCAAATTTTTATTGTGCACACCTCGTGCACCAATATTTTACATGCATCAACAACTCTGCATCGCGCAACACCAAATTTTAGTGCGGACACCCCACGCACCAATATTTCCCACACATTGTCAATACTTAATGCACACAAATATTTTCTATGCTTAGATGATATTTCCATGATTCCAACTTGCAACCATCACGACCATCATGAAAATTCTCGACTCACCAATATTCATGTTGATCTCTGGCCCATACAAGTATGGTGTTGAACTAGTACCTCTGATACCACAATGTAACGTCCCTCGTTACCAACAAACCAAATTGTTTTCTAGGATATCACAAGGTAACGTACCCAACCCCAAATTGAGTCACTCTACACAAATTGTCTTCTTCTGATACCAACTCTAGTTGCAAAAATAATTCATTGAAATAGTTGTGCATGCAACTAGCCTTATGCCATATGCAAAAACCGTTTCTCATTCGCACGTGCGCGACCACTATTTCCTAGCATGCATGGAGATTCAAGCCTTGGGCTGGAATCTCGTTACCATTACTACTAAACGTTGAAGAACAATTAACATTTATTAATTGTCATGCCCTGCATATGCAACAATTATGAAAAACTAACAATAACATGCAAAACCATGCATAATTACATACAATTATCAACAAATATAAATAACATAAACATACACACGATAAACAACATGCCTACACATGTAAAAGAATACTTATCTTTTTCTATAATTCACCAACTACATGCAAACCTCAGTTGTTCCTCCAAGCCATAGAATCTGTTGTTCATACACTCTCAATAGCAGGTCACCCTCGAACTGGGGCTATGACTCCACTAGGGAAAAGGCTCCTAATCCAAATAAGGTCTAACCCACAACATAAAACAACATAGGCTTAGGCACACACTCCAACAATAGTTCCCAACTCACAACCTCTCATTACCCACAGCCTATCCCACCTAAGGAAATGTACCCCCTTCTTTGCTCAACAATCCTTTGGGATGTCCCACTTCCCTTGTAGGGCTTCAACAACAAGCTAACTAGGAATTCTCATCCCAACAAGGACGATTGAAAATTGGAAGAATGATGATGATAACCAATTACACTAAGTTCCCCACATTTTATTGCATGTTCCTATCTTGACACTTGTCAATTTAGGAAATGCCTTTGAATCCACTTGGTAATTTGTTCCTCTCACTTAGGAACTTATAATAGAATTATAATATAAAGCTTATGACTTAGGAATAATATTATTGTATTCTTTGACTTAAGCCCCAATGACTTAGCCCCTTTCCCTTAGCCCCCCTTTCCCTCTTGTGGAGTCCTAGCTCCCCATACTCTTTCGTTTGACTTGGTCTGTAGAACTGATGTATTTTATTAATAAAAACAAGTGTGATTACATATTATATTTGTTTAATATTGTTGGCCTAAATCACACAGACACTATGGCATCAAAATGTATACACACACACACACACACAAACACAAACACACAAAGGAACTCTGGCCCAAAACATCTTGACTCACCATCCTATAAGACGTATGTACATTTAGAACTTGTGGTCCATCTTAGGGGTATTAAAAAAACACACACAGCTACAACCAAAATTTAAACATTGTTTTGAGTTCAGATTTGGAAAATTTTAAAAAGTACAAAATGTCACGAAAAACTCAGATATTTGTGTGATATGTGACTATGTCCTAATCTTATTCTTAGTTTCCAAAGGAAATTGAGTTATCTTCTCTACTCTTTTTTGGATGGGTACACAAATGGTACATAGCATTCCATTTGCATAAAATATTTCTATATGTCTTAGATTCTTTGTTGCAGTTGAGCTTAAGGAAACTTGGTTCAATTCATTTGACTCTAGACTACTATAATGAGTTAATTGCATGAAAGTTTAGAGACATTGGGCTCCATCTCATAGCGTGAGAAGTGCTATGTTCTCACCCAAATTGTGAGATTCATTTAAATATGAACTCTGTTTGGATAAATTGGTAGTTTTTGTCCACAATTGCTTGTTGAAAGTCCTTTATTGGACTTGTCTTATTGCTTTAGATAAATGATCAACCAATTATCATGGCTTGAAAGTGAACACATTGAAGTCAAAGTATGGTCTCAAGGATCCATCGATGTTCATTTCAATTTGGGAAGATTTTATTATTGTTATCGGATTCTGAAGAATGTTATTGTCTAGTAGGTGGGAATGTAATAATAGAGATTTACTACATTTGTTTTTAGTTAGTAAGTCATCCAATTGTGAATCAAGTTTGTTGATTTTTGAAGACTAACTCTTTCCCTCAAAACATTTTATTCTCAAATAATTTATGGTAGAAATGGATTTTCTATATGGGATATGTTGTAATTTCTCTTTCCTTTACCACAAAAAAAATCTATCTAACAAAGTTGATTCTGATTATGGGTAGCATATTTCACATAAAATTGTTTCTTTGTTGACTCCATGGTTGGGAATGGTAACATAAATCGGTCTTAACTTTTCAATAATTGTCATAGATGAATATGAAAAATGAATTCCTCAAAAAAACTGGTTTGAACGTTAATTATATGGGTGGGAGTATAGAATCCCAATGGGCACAAATTACCAACATTTTAGGAGACTCGGATAATTCTTAGGAAAAGTTAGTGATCCCATCCTAGTTAAATGACTTATCTTAGTGGTAGAGAATTAATATTTTTACTTGATTAAGGATGACAATCAGATGTTTAGTGGAATTCCACAACTAGATATTATGGATTTGTCAATTGGCCAAAGAAACCAATCAAAATCATTGCTTCATGGGTACAACTATTGGCTTGTAGGAACATGAAATTGCTTGTGTGGCTTTGGAAATCAAACGAGTTTTATTCTGATAGATATAGTGTGGTGTAAATTCTCACATTTGAATATGGAATTGTTTATAGTGACTGTAGTGTTAGTGTTGTATATCATCTTAAGCTACCCGTTATTTTTGGTATATTGTTTATTCATGTTATTAAAATGTAGCAATGCAATAATTATACAAATTGGTTGTATTAATACACCCAACATGTAATAAAATGACATGTCAACTAATTATTTGACAAAATGTCTCTTATAGAGATTTTTCTTTCTTCTGATTAACTCTTTTAACAAAATTGTTCTTTAATGGAATACTTATTCATTTATATTTCATTGGAAATTTTACTTTAGGTAGTATTGATTGTTGATCCATTGTGAGAATTAATTCAAGCCCACATATCAAAGCTAAGGAAAATGTTGTAATGTCCCCATTTTTATATTCCCATGTTCTAAAATTGGGGATAACTTTCGAGCCTTATGCCAGCTCAGACATAAGGGTGAGGTTATGTTATCGGTGAGCTCAAAGGGTTTGGAAGAGTTAGATGAGGCCTAGACCAGTCCATTTACCATTTTTCATCATCGGGATCACTTTCGCATAGATCGTTCTTGGTTTTGTGACATTCTGACAATTCACATAAATTAAAGTTATTATTGAGCATAATTTAATTAAATGCACTAATGGTATTATTTGAATCACATTATCTGAGGGAATACCTTAATGTTATAGCTCGTTGTAACCGGAACGAAAAGGTATAAATGTTGGGATGATGAGAAAGGGACTTCTTATGTACATGAATGTCTTAGAATCCAATTAATCACTTTTCATCATTAAAAGTGAATTAATTAATTATTTAATTTCATTGGAGCGGGAAAATAATCTATTTTTAAAAGGTGACATTGAGTAATTAGGTAAAAAGGTTCATAAGTGACTATTGAATTAATAAATTCACTTTAGTTTATTAAAAGGGTAAAAGGGTTGAAAAGGGTCAACGAGAGAATAAAAGGAGAATGAGAGGTGCCCTCTCTCATTAGCCATATGATATTTTCTAAAATTGAAATTGAGAGAACTCTCGTGGCTTTGGCTCTTGGGACAAAAAACCCTAGAGAGACAAATATTGGTTTCTGTGGTGAGACCATCCACCCTAGCTGGTCATAGGGAAGATATCATTCGGGTTTCTTCAATGAGATTCATTTGTGGTAGAGTTTATCCATTGGCAGTTGAGATCTTTGTTGCAAAGGTTGATTTTGATCAAAGAAGAGAGATTTTGGGTTAGAGACTGAGCATTGGGAGTGGTGGCTGAATTTTTAGAGTGTAGACCAAGTTCATCCATTGTTAAATGAGCTAGTGGTTGTGGAAGTCAATTCTTATTATTGGGCAAGTCTCTTCCTTGGATGGTCAATTTTTCTTATGGTGGAGGCAATATTCCTTGAAAAAAGGCTATCTCATCCCATATAGGTCGATTCTCTTGCTGTAAAGACCAGATCTGCTAAGAGGGGGTTAAGTTATTTACAGATAGGACACATTTCCTTATTCCCTTGCTGATTGGGTCAAACCTCTTTCTATTGGGGTGATTTATCTCTTGTTGATCGAGATTCTTGGTGTGGGAAAGTCACATTGTTTGTGACTACTATTGGAGTGTTGTTGGGGGTGAGTTGATGTTGATAGAAGGGTTATTTTCATAGTAGCATCACCTACAACCTGTCTCTTAATTTTCTAAAGCTTCCACCAAAACAATTGGGCCTATTTTTCCTTATTCATGGACTTGTAACCACTGTAGAAAATACACCGTGTTCCTTCCTATTATTGTTGTTATATTTTCTAACAAATTGTAATGTACTTGGTTGTCATAAAATTAATGCAATACATATCTGCAGTTGGGTATTGGTGTTTATTGAAAATCATAACGGGGTTCTGAAATGCATGTATAAATTGTGAATGATTTTTTTTGTTTGAAAACTGTTGGACAGAATGTCTATGTTGATAATGTATATGGGGATTTTACAGTGGTATCAGAGCCTCGATCTTTCCAACCTGAGGGGGTTTGTGGTTTCATGAGGCAAGGAGACAGGGAATATCTCACTTACAGAAGTAGAATAAAGTGTGAGGAATATTTGTAATATTCTTGCACAAGGGTGACAATAGTTGATCTAGGCTATGGAAAGCCATCGAAACAATGCAGGGGACAATGGAGCTAGTGGTTCAAAGAGGCAGAAAACAGGATAGAAAGGACAAGATGAGGATTTTATAGATTGTTTGAGGGAATATATGGTGCTTAGTGAGGCATTTCACATAGCCATGTCATTCAAGTATTTTTTCACCATAAAATATTCTGAGTGGTATGAACCCCAACTATCACTGGACAAGAAGGTGAAGTTGTCAAGGAAAAAGGAACTAGTTTCTGAATATTTTGATGCTTCTAAAATTGAGGATGATAACACAACAACATATAGTACACCTTTAACATTATACTATGATTCCCATAACACTAGAGCACATGATGGATAGGTTGATGGTGCATATGGTGAAGTGTCCCAATCAACCAATGTTGAGGATTCAACATC
>CBVK0100247915.1:0-15417 GCA_900067695.1 Picea abies
AATGCAACTTCTTTTCTTAGGAAAAGTTCTTCTCCCTTCTCTCTTTAGGAGCTGAGGCCACTGACCCCTCTAAAGGCAACAGATAGGTTTACATCATTAACAATCATAGGGATGACGAAAATAATGTGTAACAGGAGGTTATTATTCCATTAATTCTTAATTATTTATGTTGTGTGCATTATTCTACAAGTGCTCTTATTCTATCACTCAGTGGATCTCAAGTTCATATTACCATTATATTCCATATTACTACATAAACTCATTACTGTAACAGTCATGATTATTGCGTAATGATTATGCATAAAACAACTCTACTCTAATATGAATAAGACAAATTCCATAAAAAATTACAGATAAGACAATTAACACTAGATTTATTGTGGTTCACCCAACTCTAGGCTATGGCCACAATGAATGACTTATTTATTATGCATTTGGTAATTTTATCAGACTTGTGCATTTCGCTTATAAATATATGTCATTGTTATCCTTCTCTTCTCCTAGCCTAGCCGCTCTACAGTGCAAGCCTCTCTCTCTCTCTACATCATTTATTACATTTACGAAACGATTCTCTTCCTTCTTAGCATATCTTATCAACCTTCTTACTGACAAACATTCTCGACAGTTTGGAATAGACTCCACAATACTAGTCAAGAATAACCACACGGAGGAACCCCTATTCTCCCAACCCATTAAATATTTATACATATAATCTAAGGCTTAAAACCATACTTTTTCCATCCCAAAACCCTATTACAATGCATGACAACTCTAGTTAACTGGTTGTTCAAGTTTCATTCACTTGCTTTTCCGTTTGCATGTTGTTTTTGCATTCTGAATGCTTTTCCTCCTGATTTTGCACGTGCTTCCATATTTACCATGTTTAGATGTCATCCTTCCTTTTTGTCTTCTTTATTCTCCATATTTCTTCTCTGCTTTATCCTTTTTTCTTCTTTATTCTCCGTTTTATTCTGCTTACTGCGCATTGTCCTTCTGGATGCGCCTCAACTGCGCACTCCCTAGTCTTCCTTTTTCTTTTACGCACCTCCTCTGTGAACTTCTTCTATACTTAGGATTTTTACAAAAATTGTATCCCAAAAATGCCTTTTCAATAGCCCCCCAACATTCACTTGTGGCTCATCCCGAGCCAGTCAGACTTGTTTCTTGCTCCTCCATGCCTCAATGAACTTTTGGGAGGATCCCTTTTCTACCTCCACTTCCCTTTATATTGCTGCCTTTGTTTTTGGGATCTCTTCGCCCCCCTATCCAGTCAAGGCTATAAGTTTATCTTACGCTTCATAGACTGCTTTCTTTACCTTGTGTTGTGCTAATCTAGGTGGATATTGGTGGCCACACATCTATTCCAAATTCCAACTAGCTCATCTTGTCAGTTTTTAGTTTAGCATGTTTCTTTGTAATGGGGACACTTCTTTGTAATTATGGGGTTTTCACTTTTGAGGATGTCTTGAATACCTACATAGCATCCAGGTGGATATTGGTGGTTTCCCATCTAGTCCAACTAGCCTATTTTGGCAGTTTTCATCTCAATACATCTTTTTGTACTTTTGGGGCCATTTTGAGGCCCTAAACAACATTTTTTGGACTTTTCATAGTCAAAGTAATAACAAAGTTAGATTTTGATGGCATAATGTGTATTTATTGAAAATACCTTTCCAATGTGCTATCACACACCTAAAAAGAAGATCATATGCAAAAGTTACGAACCCGAGAATTTGATGTACTAACTTACCTTAATGGGGCCCACATGACTTTTGGTGCTTCATCTCCCAGGGTTAGGCTTTTGGATGTGTAGGGTTTTGGAATTCATGTTTATTGTAAAAATGAATTCAGATTCTCATTGTACTGATCTTCTTGCAAATGATCATATCCATAACATCTCTTCTCACAGATAAAGATGCCACCATTCTAGTGAGTCTTGCACTCTGTATTTTTATAGTCTCTGCACATTTCTTTCATTAATAGAAATCATATATTGTTGTATTTCTCTGTTTCTGGCAATATTTATATGTATTTCATTGTAATATCTCTTCTTTCATTTCATTCTAAAAATAATCTAGATCATGTGTAGTGGCCATTTCATTGATCACCCTTAGTGCTTCTTCCTGCATTGGTCCTAGGAACT
This sequence comes from Picea abies, assembly GCA_900067695.1. Taxonomy (NCBI): domain Eukaryota; kingdom Viridiplantae; phylum Streptophyta; class Pinopsida; order Pinales; family Pinaceae; genus Picea; species Picea abies. The sequence goes on from CBVK0100247915.1 coordinate 2,144, forward strand.
ATTGAAGGATCTTCTGTTGGTACCTCATTTTCTCCAATTCCAGGTATGACTACCTCTGTGCCAAAATGGTTTTCATACGTTTAGCTAGTGGAAGTGTAGTTATTTTCTCTGAATCTTGTTGTGCATTTTCCTGTGCCTCTCTTAACTTGGCCTCTACAGCCTTCATCTCAGAATCTTCCACTAAGTTCGTCCAGATCTGTGCACTCTCCTTGCATAGTTTTGCGCACTCTTCTTCTATCGTCTTCATGTTATAAAATGTTGTCATCTCCATTATCTCTCTTCTTTATTTAACTTCTAGTGGTATACCTGGCGTACTATGCAACTGTGGTCTAGCCTAGTTCCTACCATTCGACTAGCAGAATCAAAATCAACAACTGTGCATTGTGAAATTCTATGCCCTTTTCCTGGGCCTCAATACAATCTTGCAAAAAATGGTTCACGAAGAAGGTGTCCCAATTCATTTGAACCCATTTGACACATTTTTCCATAGATGCAATTACTGTAGCTAGTACTTCATCCTTTATGCACTTGCGTAGCAAATTGTAGGCCAATACTTGCATGAAAAACCAAATGTTTTCATACTGATGTTTTTAACATTCAGTTCCCTTTTCTCTCGAAAAGTTTGGAACTTTTCCTTCATCAATTCTGAGAGGGATCTCTCTCCTACCTTGTTGATAAAAGGGCCATATCCTCACCTGCCTTTGGGAGCCCTGTAATCCGTGCAATTAGTGCACTGTCAATTGAAACTGGTGGTCAAGCCACAATGTTCCCCCATGGATGCAGTTGAGTAGTACCTTCACACAAGCATTAATTTCCAAACTATGTCTGAAGTGTGGGATATCCAACAGGTTTAGTATAACCAAATTTTCCATTTCGATTTCCAACAACTATGTCTCCAGCACTATTGCTCCCATGCCCAGTACACTCTTAGCACACAAGTATTTTTCTCTATCTAGCTCCAGGATTTTTTTCTCATTGGTGATATCATGATCCATGAACTTGAGGATTGCAACCTTGTCGAGCATATTTTATTCAATGCTTATACCGGGTGGGACTGGTGATGTTACCATCGGGTATTTCCCATTTTCTAGTACGTTGATTAGTGGTGCATTATCCATCCTAAGTGGTATGTAATTTATGTGGAAGATTTCCTATGAAGTCTAAGTAAAATATCTAGGTACTTCTTCCACATCTTATTTAACTGTTGGGCGTTTTGATTGTTTACGCACTGCTATTGATGGCACTACAATCTTTGGCGAGGAGATTCATCTTGTGTGATATATTCCTTAACTGGATCCATGATTATTTTGTGGTAGCTATATCTCAACTCTGATGCACTCGGATTCGCTCTGGTTTTCTCTGGCTCACTCTCTCTTTCAATTTATGCTTAGTGATCCTACATTGTTTTTGTGCCTTTTCTCCAAATGTACATGTCTCATCCCACCTTAACTAACTTGTCCAATCCACCAATGGGGTGTATAAATGTGTATTTATTACCAAATCTGTTGTGTGTTTTTTCCCTCGTACTTCCAATCTGTCATGATTTTTTATGGCTTTTACCATTTAAGATTATACGACACCTTTTAACCTGTCATTCCTACTTCATAGCCATCGTTTCTATGCTTTAATTCTTTTAACGGTCTTGTTAGTGTCAAACTGCACAATGGTTCTTGCTTTTGCACCTGTGTGTTTCACAATATTTTTCTTCTATGTATTGTTTTCTACATTAGAATAGTTCTATTCTGATGTGTGATAACCATTCCTTCTAAGCAATCTCCTATGCCTTGTACTCTATAATATTTTTATTTTTTCTATATCTACTTTTTATTTGGTTTTCTTCATTTTTCTACTTTTTATTTGTTTTTNNNATCTACTTTTTATTTGGTTTTCTTCATTTTTCTACTTTTTATTTGTTTTTTTGTGTTTTTCCTTCCTACTATAGTACAACTACTATGATACATGTGGTCTGGTGCAGCCTAGATTACTGCACAGACCATCGACCGTCTCTATAGAGTTTCAAACGACTTCCATTAACCATTCCTCCAAGGAATTATCCATTCAAGGTTTCCAACTATGCAACACTGGTCTCTGTTACATGTTGAATGACATAGGTTCCTAACCAGTGCATTCTAAAATTTTCTGGATGTTGCATAAACTTGTTGTCATAAAGAAATACCAAATCTCCCACTTGAAACTTTTTTTGTTTAATGTGTCGATCATTCCATGCCTTCTCTCTTTCCTTGTGAACTTGTTGATGGAAACCTACAACAAACCAATCTTCCTCAAGTTGTACTAACTATGCCAATATCTCCTCTATTACGCGAGAGTCTGAAAGATCAGTGATTTCTACAATGCACAGTATAGGTAGAATAAAATCCATTGCCATTGCTTCTTATTTCCCATAGACCAACTTGAAAGGTGTTTGTCCTGTCAAAATTTTACTTGTATTCATGTAAGCCCATATCACTGCAGGAAATCTTAAGTCCTAATCGTCTCTCCCTATGTTGCAAATCCTTGTCAATGAATTTTCTAAAATTTTGTTGAAATATTCCACTGTTCCATTGGCCTGAGGATGGTACGGTGTACTCTTTTGATGATGAATTTGAAACTCCTTGGTCAGTGATTCAATTATCTTATTTAGAAAGTGTGTTCCTTGATTAGTGAGTAATATGTGCAGACATCCAAACCTTTTGACTACATTCTCAAACAAAAATCACGCAACAGTCTCTGTGATGCAGTATGTAACTGGTGTTTCTTCTTCCCATCTTGTCATGTACTCCATCGCAGTAATTATGTGCCTTGCCCCTGATCTTCTTGCTTGTGGATTGATTGGCCCTACAAATTCTATGGCCCATTTCTCAAATGTTTGCAAGGTAACTTGTGGATTCAAAGGAATTTCATCCCTCTTGGATGGTTTTCCCACTCTTTGATAGATGTCACAAAACTAATAATATTCCTTAGCATCTTTTTGAATTGTATGCCACCAAAGTCCTATGCACAAATTATTTTGTGTAGTGACTCTCCTGCATAATTTCCTCTTGCAATCCCATCATGCACTTCTTCAAGTATCATCGGTACTTCTTGTTCCAACACACATCATCTCAATATTCCATCTGCACCCAACTTGCACAAATTCCCTATAATCAAATGATAATCTTCTTCTTTTACTCCCATTTGTTTCTTCTACGCAACCATCATGTCTGATGGATCCATTATTGTACTTAGAAATTGTACGATGTATGAGAAGTAATCATCCACCATTTTAACTACAAATAGTTGTGCATCTAGGAAGATGTCATCTAAATTTCCTGCATCTTCTCCTGATAGTATGCATGATAGATAATATGGTCCTATATTTAGCTTCCGTAGTTTCATTACAACCTCAAAATCATATTCCTGGAATAATAATTTCCATTTGCATATTATTCCCCCCAACACTGGTTTGTTCACTAAGTATTTTAATGCAGAATGGTCTCTATACATCTTAAAGTGAGACCACAATAAATAATGTATGAACTTCTGTAGCGCATAGACCATTTCCAATCCTTCTCATTCCACGGTAGTATAATTCTTCTCTATTATGGAAAACTTCTTACCTGCAAAATAAATTGTGGGATCTATGTCTCCCTCCCCAGGTTGAGATAGTACTGCGCCCAACACTATGGATGATCCATCTACATGAACATGGAACTCCTTGTTCCAATCCGAAAAAATAAAAATCGATGTGGTTACTAGTTTTTTCTTCAAGGTGTCTAACCACTTCTAACAATCCTTGTTCCATTGAAACCTTGCTTCCTTCTTCAGTAAATTTTCCATTGGTTTTGTGATATATGCATATCCTTTGATAAATTTTCTATAATATCCCATATGACTTAGATTTTCCTTGATCCATTTGACTGATGTAGGTGGTTCTAACTCCAGAATTACTGCAATATTGACTGGATCCACCAGTAATCTTTGTTTGAAAACTACATGTCCCAACAAAATCCCAAACGACACACAAAAAATACACTTCTTCAATTTCAGTGAAACCTGACACTATCTACATCGATCCAACATTAGCCTGAGTACTTCTATGTGATTCTTCAACAGATTGAACACAGTCCAATCATCCAAGTACACTTCAAGGAAATTATGAATAAATTCCTTGAACGTTGCTACCACAACTCTGGAAAACACTACAGGGGCATTCTTTAGTCCAAAGGGAATTACTGTATACTGATAACTCCCCCACTTTGTTGCAAAAGTAGTCTCGTGTCGTTCCTCCTGCATAATATTTATCTGATGGTACCCAGAGAATCCATCTTTGAAAGTATAAGTTTCTTGTCCTCCTACATTCTCTAGTACCTCATCTGTGAATGGTGTTGGAAATGGGTCATGTAAACACGCGTCATTCATCTTCCTTAGATCCATGTAGATCATGATTCCTCATGTATTCTTTTCCTTCACTACCATTAGATAGATCCACTTGGATTCTTCTACCAATTCAATGATTCTGGCATCCAAATTATTGCCTATTTTATCTTTCACCTTCTCTTTTTACTTTGGATTTAACATGTAAGGTTGTTGTCATACTAGCTTAGCACCTGGTTTCAATGAAATATTTATCTCACCTAAGTCTCCTGCTATCCCCTTCATCTATGAAAATGTTGTTGGGAATATATCCTAATATTCGCTCAACAAGTCTGCAATTTTCTCAACTATCTCATCACTCTAGTAATCCCCTATCTATGCAAACTTTAGATTCTCTATCATCCCAATGTTTAACTTCCACATATTTATGGGATGCGTGTATGCAAAAAACTCAAGATTTGGTCCTTCTATTGCACGTTCCCCTTCTATTTTAGATACTTGAATGTTCCTAGGATCTTCCTCATCATATTCTTCCTTTGCCACATTGTAACATTCCAATAACTCCTAGACAATCATAGTATCCCTGTGTGCACTGCACACTGGTACCATATCCATCGACCCTTATTCTGAGAGGATATTTGTTTGAATATCCTGTAATGATCCATCTATTGATGGAGATTCATGTTCAAATGTAAATGTGACTTTGAACCTTTGGACCAACTCTTCCCATATTGTTGTCTCTCTATGCATTTCCATTTCCAAATACTAGTTCTTAGGAATTGTGTCCAATGTATGCATAAATATGTGTGTCCATTCTACTTCTGGTACAAAAATCCATAAAGCCCCACTCTTCTCAACATGACCTTCTGGATCACTCTCTCTTGTATACTTATGTGCAATGTTTTATCCCTTAGCACCAAACCTTACTTTCATTAGTTTTATTCTCTCTGACCTAGTTTTCATCCCTTCTCTATGTGCAGCCCATCATCTGGTTGGAGTCACTTTTAGGACAACATCTAGTGCCAACAACCTTTTTTGTTCGGGTACTTGCAACTCAAATTCTTTTACAAACAAACTTATATCAGTTAATTCATTATACCTGGGTGGATGACATATATTTGTTCCAGTCTAGTGTAAGTATTAGGTTATGTGTGCACATCATCTAGTTGAAAATTCATGCATTCTTTGTTTTCAATGCTCTATAACTTCTTCAGAATCTAATGCACATGAATGATACTTTGCCAACTTAGCATACCATCTATAGTAGGGTTTACATAATCATCCATTCACATAGTCATGTTATATAAGTTGTCAATGTCATTTCCTTTGGCTGGCTCTATGTATCTGTTTCCTTCTGATGGGTCCAAGGGTGCAATAAATTTTAACTCTCCCACTTCAAATATCATCTCCCTGATTGTCAAGTTAATTATCACCTGGTTATCAAAATCCCATTCCAGTCCCATCAATGCTGGATGCAATTGTATGTCATCCATGATCTCAATAACTTTAAAGTCTTCCACACTGCGCACCCCATCTATGTTCACAGGTACTCTTGTCAAATGACTAATCGGTATTATTTTGTGTTTATTCATGATCCTTAACTAAACATTAGACCATAATAGCTTGGTTTTTCCCATCATCTCCCATGTATTCTTAGGTAAAACATTCACGTTAGACCCCAAGTCCAAGATAACATTATCCACATCATACTCCCCAATTTGTGCATTGGATCTTAATTCTCTATTGATCATCTTCATCCACAGTACCTTATTTACCACCCTTTGTGTGATGATATTTTATGTTCCTTGTGTACAATGATCAATCATGTCATATATTGTACTCAATGCATTTTCAACTTTTATTATCTCTATACAAATTCTCAGGAATTTTGTTAGCATGCATAACTTTTCAGTTCGGTTCTCTGGAAAAACATGATCTCCTACATGAGGTGCAAATGATATTGATGCTTCCCAATCTTATCCAAGTTCCTCTTTTCTTTCTCTCTGATATGTCTCATTTTCTTGCTAAGGATCAAAAGTTGGCATAGGCCCAACTAACTTCCTTACCCATTTCTCCATCTGTTCCCCTCCACTTGTCATATTCTATCCTATTCTAGCTCATCCGTGTGTAACAACTATTATTCTTGGTCCTTCATTGCATTTTTTGGTTGATATGTTTTGCGCATTCTAATTTGGATTTTGGTTCTGGTTTCCTCTGGCCCACCATTTAGAAAATATTTGGAGACAATATTTTGTCGCATGGTCCATTTATTTTCAGTATGTGCATGTTGTACATGAATTCAGGCAGTCCCAGGCCAAGTGTCTTGGTTGACTACAATTATAAAATATTATCGGTCCTCTTCCTCCCCTACCAAAATTTCCTCTGCCTTGACCTCTGCCAAATTTTCCTCTATTCCCTGGATTGAAACCTCTTTGATTATTATATTGAGGACCACCCGATTCTGATGCATCATTTTCCTCCTGAATCTTGTACATATATTATGTGGGATCCCTCATTAAGTTGAACACGTGACAATCCTTCTCTTCATGTCCCACCGACTTGCAAAAACTACAAAACAAGTTCCTTGGTGTACTTTGATACTTTTGTAGTAATGGACACTCGGTTGGGTGATGACCCCATTTCTTACATATCTAGTAATACCCCCCTCCTGGTAATGGATTTGGTGCTCCAATTTCCAAATATTGTGCAAATAATGGGCATTTGTCCTTGTGATGGCCTTCAATCCTACACTTGGTACAATAGACTTTCTCACATTTCTCCTTCCCTTTTGTAATTTTTTCTAGTTTAATCATCAATGCATCCAACTACATATGAGATTATGCCATCTCTCCACTATCTCCTACAGGGGATGATTCTGATTTCATTGCAATTTCCAGTGCCTTGGGCTGCGACGCAACCTTCTGTTGAATTAATGGCCTATGAATGTGTGGTAGAAGTCCTGAAATAAACCATTTTTTATTTTGTTGATCAGGGATATGGAAATTCAGACTACCCATCATATCCTTGAACCTTTGATCGAAATCACATACCAACATTGTTTGTACCTACTTAATCTCCTTCAGTTCTATAATGTACTGCAACTTCGACTTTGGCTTCTTGAACTCTTTCAACAGCGCTTGCCTTATCTCTACCAAAGTATTGTCTTGTCCCATAAGTGTGGTACTTTGCATCTTCATGTAACAAACTAATGCACGACCTATGAATGTTATTGTTAACTTCACAATCTTCACATCCTCGTCTTAGACATTCTTTGTGGCCCAAATTTTATCGCAAACAAACATAAGTTTCCCTAGGTCCTATGACTCCACTCCCAAGAACTCAATAATTCTAAGGGTGTTTTCTACCCCTTCCATGTTGATTTGTGTATTCCCTCTTCTCGATGATGTTGGCTAACTCTAAATCTGCGCACTTATCCCACTGATTTGACTGCTACTACATTATCCTCCCTAGATAACTATAATATATTTTGATAAGTATTCAACTATTATCTCTAATTGTGGTGACACACATGGGGTCGTGGATTTGACACATGACTCAATATGCATAGGAATTAATAGTTCTTACATTGATGGAATGGACTAGAACTCCTCTTCTTCTCCTCCTATATGTGGTATTTCCATGATTCACACTATTGCGCAAGGTTCTTTCCCCTCTAGCTCACTGTGCAACTCTCCTTTCTCAACCCCAGTCTTTCGCCTCTTGTACCTCCTTCCTCCACACAACACTCAAAAATTTTCTTTTTTATTTGGTATACCTCCTTCAATTCTCTACATCCTTAGTCCCTCCCTTCCTTCTTCATCATTTCCTTCATCCTCTCCTATTCTCAGACTATCCTCTTGTCATTCCCCGGTGACCCTATGCACACAAAACCCCTTAGCAGTAGAATTGCATCGTCATCACACACTTGTCACATAATAACATCTTTATCCACATACCCAATGATTTCATAAACCTTCATCACAGACCTTTGAAAAAGTACCTTTCTGCAACAATGTATGATTGGGTACAATCTACAACAAATTCTGTAATGTTTCCTCCTAATATGCTATCCAACCATAAATAAACTACATAGCTAGTTGGGTTACTTATAGAAGTTAGTTGTCTTACCAACACAAGAGTCCAATTCCTCGGTGTTGCAGTTCTGTACTGTCCATTATTCTCCACTAATATTTTTAGCCACTCGGTTAGAATAATTGGAAATTCACCAAAGAAAATCATGCAATTTTGTATACACATACCTTTACATCCATTTCTTGTCACTCATCCAAGGATTTATGTTCTCTTGTTGAGAAAACTCTCTTTCCTTCCTTTCAAACCATTCTGAGATATCTTTCTTAGTTGGCCTCTAAAACATTCCCTCAAACACAAATTTCAAGTACCGGAAACAAAACCATTTGTTGGCATTGCACGTGGTTTGTAAGACCCTAGGTTTGAGTTATCTTTGACCAACACAACCCTTTAGACATCGGCCCTTTTGGAATCACCTTCTTGTACATATGAATTCTCACCCGAAGTATCTATGGGGATTGCAAGAACCATGTTTTTGTAGTAGTGAGGGAATTGGAGGTTATTGTTCCATTCATTCTTAATTGTATGTGTTGTGCACGCTATTTTGAAAGTTTTATTATTCGATAACTTAGTGGATCTGAGGTTCATATTAACATTATATTCCAAATTACTTCATAAACTCATTATTGTAACAATCATGATTATTGTGCAATGATTATGCATAAAACAACTCTACTCTAATATTCATCAGACAAATTCCATAAACAATCACACATAATATAATTAACACTAGATTTAACATGGTTCACCCAACTCTAGGCTATGTCCATAATGGTTGACTTCTTTATTATGTGTTTGGTAATTTCTTCAAGATTGTGCACTGCACTTACAAAGATATGTCATGGTTATCTTTCTCTTCTCCTATCCTACCTGCTCTATAGTGCAAGCCTCTCTCTCTCTCTCTCTCTCTCTCTCTCTGCATCATTTCTTACATTCATACATCAATTCTTTTCCTTCTCAACCTATCTTATCAACCTTCTTACTGACAGACATTCTTGACAGTTTGGAATAGACTCCATAATACTTGTCAAGAATAACCATACGGAGGAACCCCTATTCTCCCAACCCATTACATATTTATACATACAATCTAGGGCTTAAAACCCTACTTTAAATCTCCCAAGACCCTATTACAATTCATGACAGCTCCAGTTAACTGGTTGTTCGAGTTTCTATCACTTGCTTTTTCATCTGCATGTTGATTTTTCATTTTGATTGTTTTTCCTCCTAATTTTTCATGTCCTTCCATATTTATCATGTCGGTCTATCATCCTTCCTTTTCGTCCACTTTATTCTCCAACTTTGTTCTCTGCTTTATTCGCCTCTCTTATTTATCATTCTTTCTTATTTATTCTTTGTTTTATTCTTCTTACTACATCTTGTCCTCCTGGATGTGCCTCAACTACAGACTCCCTAGTCTTCCTTCTTATTTTTTGCACTTCTTCTATACTTAGGAGTTTTACCAAAATTTTATCCCAAAACTTCTTGTCCAAGAGGGATTCAGTAAGATTTTTCCATTACAATGGTTTTTCATTCATGGGGGAAGTCTGAGGAGTAGAATCGGGTATGGATATATCATATATAGACTAAGGTATGGGTATCATAGGAGAGGACTAAGTGATTAGGTGTTCCATTACATAAGTGATTAAGAATACTCGGGAAATATTTGAGGGTGATAGAATAGGTGGGTCACCTTGATAAGTGACAAGGAATGAGGGGTCTTGAAAAATTATTAGACCCATTTCCACAACTCGTGAGATGTATGAGTGTGTTCCAATGAGGGGGAAGATATTATCCATATTCATAGAAGGGGAGGGTTCATAATGTGTTAATTAGTCAACCATGAAAACCTTCCCATTGTGGGGGAATATCATGGTACGAAACATTGATGAGGCCATTTCCTTCATTATGTACATGTAACTATGTCAAAGAAAGGTATTATATTACAAAGGGTCCTTGATGACCTTGATATTGATCAAAACCATTTTTCTCGCTAGCTCAACAAGGAAATTTTGAAAAAATCCTTCAGGTTGGGATGGGTGGCCATCATAAGCCTGAAGGGTGATAGTAGAAGGGATAATATCAAGGGATCATAGCTTCTACCATATGTTTTTGGACATTATGCATGTGTATGAACCTTTATCTATGATGCACTTATGAACAATGATGTTTTGGGTTGTGACATGGATTTGGAAAGAAACCAATGAAGGGAGTCGAGGCTCTAAGTTGTCGAAATCAAAAGTTATGAGGTGCGATTCTGAAGGGTCGACTACCCTCAATGTGGATAGAAAGGATTTCCTTTAGGAAGGATAGGCTTGCAAAATCTTGAGTAAAGACATGGATGCAGGGGACTATGCCAATTCGTCTACTAGGATATAACTATGTGTTGCCTTGGTGTGTGGGTTATGATCAGTGCATCATAGAGGTGCTATTGGTACATGTGGGGTACAATCACCACTAGGATGTGGGTTTGAAGAAATTAAAGACACTTATAGACTAATTCTAGTAGAAGAGAAGAATAATTTAATCAATAAAGCAAATGACACAAGCAATCACACAATACACCAAGATTTTACCCTGGAAACCCCTAACCGAGAAAACCAACATTCCTTTGATCACTTTGCTCTCTTGTTGTCTTATTTAATCAGAATAAAAGGTTACATGTATAACCTTAGTCCACACCTAAGACACAATCGACATCATACCCTCTTTCCTTTGCAAGAACAAACCTATAGCCAATTATGTTTATATATGCATGACCAACAACCTAAGATTACACATGCATTAACATGCATTAGTGAATTACAACATTAGCCTTTACCACCTTAAAAGATGCCTATTTATAGGATTTACAATAGGAAAAACCCTAAATATTGGTGTCAAAAAATAGTTACAGATACATGCATATCATTGGCTACAAATTCTACAAATCTAGGGATTCTATTACAGTAAACTCCAAGTCGGATTACCAGTCGACTACCATTCGGCCTTCTTTCGGTCTCTAGTCGGTCGTCTCACACCCGAACTTCGACCTCTTGTTGGTTTACTTGTCATCGATATCTTCGACTTCTACTTTACTCAGTCGACTTCCTTAACCTTTGAATTGTTGTCGATCCACCTCGACCTTGACTGTTGTCGATCCACCTCGACTAGAATTTCACTATAAAGAATATAACAACCCAACATTCTCCCACTTGTTACCTTCTTTGTTGAAATAGGATATTCCTAAAATTTTCATTCACAAACCCAGGGAAACAATGCCCATTGCCTCTATTCACCAGGAGAACTTCACAACACTCATAGATTGGTCAACGAGTCTGCTATGTTTTCCAATGTGTCTACTTTCTCCATTAGAACCTTGTTAATTTCCACCATATCTCTCACAAAATGGTATTTTACATCAATGTGCTTAGTATTTGAATGATAAACATGGTTCTTTGTCAGAAATATTGTGCTTTGACTGTCGTAACTCACTTTCATAGATTTTTTTATCAAAACCGATTCCTGAACACAACCTTTGAAGCCATATCGCTTCTTTTCTTCCATGAGTGGCCACCATGTAGTCAAATTCTATTGTTGACAAGGCTACAATCACCTATCTCTTACTCATCCATATTATTTCTCCATTGAACATCTTGAAGACATATTTGTTAGTCGACCTCTGTCGATCCATATCTCTAGCCCATTCGACGTCGACAAAGCCATGTACAACTACTTTACCACAGTCACCTCCATGTCTTCCTTGGTAGCATATAGCATAGTCCTTTGTGCCACAAAAATACCTAAACACTCTCTTGATAGTTGTCCAGTGCTCTTTTCTAGGTGTCAACATGTACCTACTCAACACTCTCACTGCATGGGAAATGTCTAATTGAGTGCAGACCATCACTTACATTAGACTACTAATAACACTTGCATAGGGAACACATGTGATGTCCTCTATTTATTCTTGTGTCTTTGGACACTGTTCAACATTAATCCTTGCTCCCACATGAATTAACACCTTCATTGATTTGCAATCCTACTTGTTGAACTGTTTCAGAACTGTTTCAATATACTTCATCTGATTCAGCCAGATCTTTCTAACAACTTGATCTCTCTTAATCTCCATTCCCATAATGAAGTTAGTTTCACTAAGATCCTTCATGTTGAACTTGGAGGATAGATGCTTCTTCACCTCCTTTATTGTGTCCATGTTGTTTCCAATTAGCAACATGTCATTGACATACAAAGCTAGATATATGAAACACCCACCTTCTTCCTTGGAATATATGAAGTGATCAACTTTTCTTCTCCCAAATCCAAAACTAAGGATGTATGTGTCAAACTTTTGATACCACTTCCTTGGCGATTGTTTTATACCATAAAGGGATATTTTGAGTTTGCACACCAACTCTTTCTTGCGCTTTACTACAAATTCTTCAGGTTGTTTCATGTAGATTTCTTCTTCCACTTCCCCATGTAGGAATGATGTCTTCACATCCATATGTTCTATCTGTTGGGTATGTGTTATATTCTTTGCACGAGTAGTATTTTTTTCCTTGAGAAACGTGACACCTACCTAGGGAAACGTGTCATGTATTTAGGTGGTTTTTCGGCACATGGTTTTTGTCGATGGTTTTCTATTTCCGGTTATGGAATTAGGGTTTTGGACTAATCCAAGTCATTGGGTTAGGGTTTTGTATGCTGCTATCTCCTATATGTATATTGTATTGTAAACAATGTAACACTATGAATGAATATAGAATATGCTGGTTTTCTCAGTTTGGGTTTCCAGGGGAAAATTCTCTGTGTAATGTTTGTATTTTCCATTGTATCTTTTCTATTCTTTT
>CBVK0100247916.1:0-15416 GCA_900067695.1 Picea abies
TTAAGACCATGCACGCGCGAGTTGACCTACGGTTGTGTTGTTTTCCGTTTCTAGCGAGGCCGAGATGTGGCGCATGTTCCATGCCTGCATGTTCTACTGTGAAATTTTGTTGATACTTCAGTGTTGACATGATACAAAAAAGTGGCATAAGAAATAATTGGACAACTACATGTGCAATTGCAGTATCCACTATTTTTTTGTTAAGATAAAACATATGAAAAAATGCACTTATTAACCATATATGGTGAAATGTGCCCATATCACAATACAACTTCTTTATCCTTTACACAAACTGGTGTGACCATGATATAATTTGTTTTGTACTTCAGATATGATACGTATACCAAAGATACTGCAAAATTATATTTCCATGTTTGGAAGCATATCTGGATACTCTGCCATAGAAAACCAAAATCATTTAGCTATGTCCATGCAATTTCTTAATATTTTGTGGCTTGTAATATATTTTTCTCAGGGAAAAACTTTATATATTTACAACCATGGATGGAGAAAAGAAAAGGTTCATGTTTCTGACTATCTTTTATTATATTTGTTCATTCTCATTTACTGTATGTAAATATTGCTTGTTCTCCGCCGCATACCAACTTCCATTCATGTTCATTGTATTTTCTGTGTTCCCACATTCAAGCAAACATAATTGCTGGAGAAAACGAAGGAGTCTTAAGTACAGCAGTGGAAGACGATATACAAAGGTACATGCTTGTACTGCTATTTCATATTCCGTTGTTTTGTATTTCATTTATTGTCTGTATATGTGTTCACCTTGTTTATTGTATGTAGATATTGTGTGCCTTCCTACATAATTACTTATCTTCATTACATGTCTTCCTATGTCCATTGTATTTTTCCTTCATTCCTACATTTGAACAAATAGAGTGGCTGGAGAGGACGATGGAATCTTTGGCACGAATATAGACGATGAGTTGTAGAGGTGCATACTTGTATTGTTATTTCATATTCCAGTGTTTAGTATTTCATTTATTGTCTAGTGTTTAGTATTTCATTTATTGTCTATGTATTTGTTCTACTTGTTCTACTGCTTTGCACCTTTTTTACTGTATGTATATACTACATATCTTTCTACTTATTCTCATGTGAATCGTATTATCTTTGCTGCTACATTGAAATAAATAGAACTGTATTTCTTTCTTTTACATGTCTTTCTTCATACTAACTTGCCTTCATGTCCAATCCATACTCGATGTTGCTACCTTGGAAGAAACAGATTGGTTGGAAAGGAAGATGATTTCTTATATGCAATAGCAGAGGGCTTTGTCGTGCAATCTTCGAAAAGGTATACCAACTGTGCTAGTAAATTAAACATACAAAACGCGTTGGGGCATATAATATTGGACTAGAAAACGATGATTTCACAACGATGGACCTTTGTGCCCTCCCCATTTATAATTTTTCCATTTTCTATTATCCCTTTTGTTTTCTGATTGCTCTTCTTAGTCGTGTTTCCGAAAATGCCTTCGTGCGCGGGTTGGCGGACTCATGGGTTCACATTATGGTCATGCTTCTACCTTATTCCATACTTACCCACTTTGTAGATTGTGGGTGCCAGGCTGGCGGATTCAAGATTGCGTCTTTGGCTTCATAGGTTCCACGATATACAGATTTCTCGTCCTACCCGGCCATTGTGCCCTATTTACTGTGACACAATTTTTTAGTCAAAAAATATGAGGCAGACAATTTGACCCTTGGGTCCTTAGGTTTACTGAGTATCCCTTCACACCCTATTTCGTATTCCATCTCCTTCGACCTTGCATGTGTCATTAAGAAAAATTATGGACAATATACGATGCATATGCTTGTGTAGTCCTTCTGATGTTCATCTACAAATGCTTGCATAAAAAAAAGTTGGACTAGTGACATGGTCATGAGTAGTCAATGATCCCAAACATCAACAAGCTGATAAGGCCAAAGGTAAAGATGCATACATTCTGTTCCTCGTATGTTTATCAAACATATATCCTCATCTATTTATTCATCTATGGCATGGTGAATATGCTGATGTCACCTGCAACACATACTTTGCAGTTCACAAGAAGTATCAACAAGTGCAAGCGAGATGTCGAACATAGCATAGGCTCCGCAAACTAAGAGGTCTGGTTGCAAAATTATGGCTCCATAGTTCATCCAAGTTGTGCATCTATTTGCACATTTATGGCAGGAAAAAAAGAAAACAAAAAAATAATGCACATTACCATTCATATTACTTTTCCTGTTCAAAAATTGTCACCAGGTCTAAACTTGTAACACCCAAAATATTATCAATAGAGGGCTTAAACAACCATCAAACTGGACAAGTGTTTATCGGGGACATAATGGTAGTCTATAGCACCTACTTGGACAAGGAAAACAAAACTAGATCCATTATGCATGCTGACATGACAAACAATGAGGCCCTCATGACAGTCACACTGACTATTCCTACACAACTTGTACACAAACATACATAAAAGATATTTCCAGGTAATGGGATATCCATTACAAATTTTAATATATTTCCCAAAACAGTATATGAATGTGGTGATTGTGATCGGATTATATCCCTTAACAAAACAAGTATTGTGGAAAAAATCCCCGCTA
Organism: Picea abies; assembly: GCA_900067695.1. Classification (NCBI taxonomy): domain Eukaryota; kingdom Viridiplantae; phylum Streptophyta; class Pinopsida; order Pinales; family Pinaceae; genus Picea; species Picea abies. Next base: position 2,617 of record CBVK0100247916.1, read on the forward strand.
TTTGTTCAGAATATCGTTTCGTCCCGGACACAACTTTCAACCAACTTGCACAGAGCAACAACATTTACCCAATCTGAACCATTGGCGCAACTGTGACACTCGTGAGAAAAATTGGCTCGCAACACATTGTCCATATAAAAGATGGAGAGTCAGACAACGGCAAGGCAATGGTGTCATTCTCCATATCCAATTTTGTCCTTTTCTTTCGCATGTCCATGTATCTCGGTTAAGTTACACAAATATTGCATTGTTCCATGTTGCAACTACAATTGTTCGATACCTATTCAAATTTGTTTTCGTCAGTCAAACAACAATTGCATAAAGGGCAATTTCCACTTATTCTTTTCAAAAATATAACAAAGAAAAGAGATGGTAAAGAAATGATCTTTTGCACAACTCAATGAACATTTGTAACATAGTTGCGAGCAGAGATAGTACAGGATCTAAAGAAGCTAACTAGCTCTACAACAATTGTGCGTATACATCTATAGTTTCATCCTCACTTTTCTCACACAAATAGCCTTAACCAAATCACTGCAGTATTTTTTTTTTTTTTTTGGGGGGGGNNNNTTTTTTTTTTTTTTTGGGGGGGGGGTGCAGTTGTATATTATATTATTCAATATATTAACTGCTATACTCACATTTCTAGGTTGAATGTGTTTTGGTTGCAGTGAATGCGTACTCGACCCCCTTTGAGCCCGTGTGTGCGATATGCAACTCTCCTTCTTCTGCTTCTGCTTTCATAAGTGATGATACGATTGATTGTCTGTGATGTAGTAAAAAATGTCCATACATATATAGACATTCCCTCAATGCTTCCATCCGAACCGTCGGCAACACAACCGTGCATTGTACAATTCAACAACCTCTGTTACAAGATGTGCTTCCCGAGTTAGAAGAATTGCCATATGAAGCATACCTACAGAAAAAGGCAAAGAGCGTCTACATGATGCGTGACTTTCAGATACATAGCAAATTTACCTTGAATGAGGACAATGCGATATTGCATATCGGCTGGAAAAAAAAAATCGTATCAAGCTTTGTTAGGAAACAAAAACCAATGCGGCGATGTGTTTTTTTACATATTGAATTGTTTGATGCAAAGGTCGATGCATACTTCTCTATGAAACCTTCTGCCTCAACTTTCAATACAGCTGGTGTTTACTTGGTTCTTGATTGTATGCTTCATTCTGGAAAATTAATAAACATTCAGGATCTTCATAGTTTTTATATGATCTTAAAGACTATAGAGGACATTCTTTGCCCTTTGATATAATATTTGTAACGCAAATATGGTGTGGCTTGTTTTAGCACTTTTTCTTGATTGATGAACTTACCAAAATTAATCTCCTGGAATAATTTGAAATAAAAGAATATATACTATGCGAAGTCCAATGGGATTATCATATCAACAAGAGGACATAAAAATTCAAATTCGTCATTGTTATACTTGCAGTGAAGCTGAAAGTACAATAACTTTACTTAGACATTCCAAAATCAATTTTTCTTGTAGCTTTTTGACGCTTCTCTTATATAAGCAGATCCCGGAAACTATAAGCATGGCTCATTGTATCTATTCCTTCATTGAAGAACCTTTTCACATGTTTAATGCACTTCATAGTTAATGCTAAGACCATCAATGGGGCTTTGTTACGTCAATTCCCACTTCCAAAAATTTCCATCCCCTTTCTTTTTTTCCCTCTGCTTTCCCTTTCTGGTTACTTACTCATTTTTCAGAAATTGTCTAGGTGCGGAAGTTGGCAGATTCACGTGTTCATATTTCCACTTACTTTTATATCACCAGCCAGACCGACCGCTTCCCCGTTTCATATTGAACAAACTTTTTGGATCACGGGTTCCCGCGTAGGTGGGTTACCGGATAGGCGGGTTCAACATTATGTTTCCATTGTTCCACCGCCTGCAAATAGCACTCAGACTTCCGTGATCTACAAATTCACAAACAAAATCCCCTTTATCTTGTTTTTATCACTTTTCCTTGATCGATGAACTTAGCAAAATTAATCTCCTGGAATAATTTGAAATAATAGAATATATACTGTGCGAAGTCCAATGGAACTATCATATCAACGAGATGACATTAAAATTTAAATTTGTCATTGTTATATTTGCAGTGAAATTGACAATACAATAACTTTACTTACACATCCCAAAATTGATTTTCTTGTAGCTTTTCGACACTTCTCCTATACAAACAGATCCTGGAAACTATAAGCATGGCTCATTGTATCTATTCCTTGATTGAAGAACATGTTTACATGTTTAATGCACTTCATAGTTACTGTTAAGACCGTCAATTGGATTTCTTACACCAATTACCGCTTCCAAAAATTGCCATCCCCTTTTCTTTTTTCCCTCTGTTTTTCATTTCTAGTTACTTACTTGTTTTTCAGAAAATATCTAGGTGTAGGAGTTGGCAGATTCATGTCTTCATATTTCCACTTACTTTTATATCACCAGCCTGACCAACCATTTCCCCGTTTCATATTGAACAAATGTTTTTGATCGCGGGTTCTTGGATAGGTGGGTTCAACATTGCATTTCCATTGTTCCGTGGCCTGCAAACAACACTCGAACTTCCATGATATACAAATCATCAAACAAATTCCCCTTTATCTCATTTTTAGCACTTTTCCTTGATCGATGAACTTAGCAAAATTAATCTACTGGAATAATTTGAAATAAAAGAATATATACTGTGCAAAGTCCAATGGAACTATCATATCAATGAGATGACATTAAAATTAAAATTCATCATTATTATACTTGCAGTGAAGCTAACAGTACAATAAATTTACTTAAACATCCCAAAGTTGATTTTCTTGTAGCTTTTCAACACTTCTCATATACAAACAGATCCTGGAAACTATAAGAATGCCTCACTGTATCTATTCCTTGATTGAAGAACCTGTTCAGATGTTTAATGTGCTTAATAATTACTGTTAGGATCATCAATGGGGATTTCTTATACCAATTGTCTCTTCTAAAAATTTCCATACCCTTTCTTTTTTCCCTCTGCTTTCCCTTTCTTGTTACTTACTCATTTTTCGTAAAATGTCTAGGTGCAAGAGTTGGCAGATTCACGTCTTCAGATTTTCCCTGTTACTTTTATATCACCAGCCCGACTGACCGCTTCCCCATTTCATATCGAATAAAACTTTTGAATCGCGGGGTCCCAGATAGGTGCGTTCAACATTGCGTTTCCATTGTTCTGTCGCCTGCAAACAACACCCAAACTTCTGCGATCTACAAATTAACAAACAAATTCCCCTTTATCTCGTTTTCTTTCACTTTCTGTTTACTTGGTCCTTTTTCCGAATGTCTCTTTCTTTTATATACAACACCCGAAGTTCTGCAATATACAAATTGACCCTCGAAATCCATCATTGCCTCTTGTTCTGTGTTCGCATTTTTCATTCAACAATTGGGGTAGATACAATTTGACCATCGACCCCTCACATCTCCTAAGTAAATCTTATGGCCCTATTTTCAAGCTCATCAATATTTCATGTTATGACTATGTCTAATGCTTTTATATCATGAGTCCGACCATCCTCTTGTCCATTGCATACTTGGCCACTATTACCATTTCTTGTTCCTGGCCAGGTATGCTCAACATTGCGCTTCCATTGTTCCACTACATACAAAGAGCACCCGAAACTCTGAGATATACAAATTGATGGCCGAAATATGTCATTGTGATGTACAATTTGACCATCGGCCCCTCACGTCTCCTAGGTATATCTTGTGGCCCTATTTTTGAAACCTGCCCGATCGCTTTCCATACTTAGGCATTTCTTGAAATCTATTTCGCGGATTGGCGGGATGACAAAATGTGTAATGCTTACTCGCTCTTCACCATCCCCGCTAGCTTCATACTTCTTTCTAGATATGCAATTAAAGGTTTAATGCTAGTAGTTCATCATGCAATAATCGTTAAGATTGTCATTAATGTCCAGAAGGTCGGAGAAGATTTGTCATTAATACAAATTAAACCAAGATTTGTGGAGAAGAATGTTATCCTTTCCAAGTATTCATTTCAAACATGATGCAATCTTTCATGCGTGGGCCGGTTAGCGCCTTTACAAAATATCTAATTCTTAATCGTTCTTCTCCATCACCGCCACCTTCGCACTTTTTTCTAAATATGCAATTAGTAAGATTTAATGGTAACAACTCATTATGCATGAACCCTGGATATTGTCATTGATCAATGAACAAATCGAGGAGATATTCCATTGATATGCATTAAACCAAGATTTGTGGATGGTTATATTATCCCTCCCCAATTTTCATTTCAAACATCATCTAGAGAAAATGAAAATTCTCGTTAACTTATGGCAACATTTCCACAACAGTTCTATTCAGATACAGTAAACACCTTCAGACATGATGGCCAGATGTTCCAGTATTCCAGGGCATATTCTTACTACTCATCTCCCTCTTCCCATGAGCAAAAAGGGAGATGGTCCCTTGGTGCACTGAGAGATATATTTCAAGCCAAATAATTCAAAGGCAACCCTTCCTACTCAGAAAAATTGCCCACTTTCATTGATAGCTAGCATAGATGTCGATGCAATGGATTTCGAGCCGGAAGAAGATGATCTGATGGATGATGATACCACAATGGATGATGGCAATGCAGATACTAGTCCCACTACTGCACCCAAATTGAAATCAACTATAATGCGTGACACTTCCCGGCTCAACGATGGTAGTTCTGAAAACACCAAAATAAGGGGTTTTAGAAAAGAAATTGACGATGAATGCAATAACCGCTTTGCAGCTCGAAAATAGGAATTCCAGAGTTCCATATTAGTCTGTTATGGGCAGAAGTATTTCACTATAAGGAAATGATCTGTTGATGCTCCCAAAGATATATTTCAAGCCGAAAAACTATTTAATCGCGGGACCACTGCCCTATTCTCTAGATATGCAATTAACATATTAGAGAATGAGGACCAGAAATCCCACTAGTGCAAGGCATATTCCTACTAGTCATCTCCTTCTGCCCAGAATGGACTAATTTGGGCCTCTGGAATTGCACGTGCAACCTGTGTCCCTGAAGTTTTCAACTATGAGGAGGTGGTTTCTTGGTGTGTCCTAACTTTTAGTTTCGAGCTATTATGTTTTCCCTGCAATGTTTTTCATCTTCTTCCTCAAGGGAAGCTTGTGAGAACTATGAACTTTACCACATGGCTTTTGTTCATCTGCTTCAAGCCAATGATTTATTCCACTATGGACCCACTTTCCCGTTTCTTTGCTGACTCAGGTATTCTGCAAAATATTGAGATCGGGGCACTAGACATTAATCTGCCGAGGAGAAGGCTGCAAGGATTTCCTAAAAAAAAACATGGTAATCAGTTTTGTATGTATGTTGAATAACATCTCTATGGCTCCTGCATGTTGCAGATCTTGTGTTTGTGTCTATGGAAAATATTTTCAATGTTTTGGCCCAAAGAACTCAGTCCAATTTCTAAGCATAGATATGCAGTGCTCAGTATTCTTTTATTTTAATGGATTTACTATTAAAATTTTTTCCATGGGAGTCTTGTTTGCTGCCTATTTTCTAGATTTAACACCTCTTCTCATTGGCATGGTTCGATAATATTGTAGTTCTCCGATATTGTATTTTCTCAGGTAATTTGTTCTAAAATGGAGCATTTAACAATTATATGGCAATGCACTATGTCGATCCATCAGGCTTTTATGGAAACGAAAAAATGAATTTCAGACAATTTCAAACCAATGTTCAATTCTATTCGTAATGCAGATAGAAAATAGCAATACCAAATCACAATGTTACAGCAAGATCATCATTCTTGTTTTTAGACATGAAATTATTAATCTTTAATGCTAACAACCCATAATGAAAGAAGTTTAATACTTAAGTTAATATGTTACAGTCATGGAAGAATGTATCTAATCTTCAAGACATCATTTGCTGATAATTACTAGAAAATCATGGTTTTCCAACAATGGGGCTTGCTTGAAACCAATTCCCGCTTACAAAAATTTCCCTCCGCCTTTTTGTTTTCCCACTCTTTTATCCCCTGAAGTTTTTGTTTCTTGTTACTTAGTTGTTTTTTCCTAAAATGTCTTACTGCGTGGGTTGGCGAATTCACGTGTTTAGATCGAGTGCTTCCACTTTGTCTAAATTGCAATTTCAATTGTTTTGTGACCTGCAAACAACACTTTGGCTTCTGCGATATAAAAATTTACTTCTGGACTCCCACATCATCCCCTCTTTCGTGTTACACATTTTTCGCTCAAATGTTTCGATATATACAATTTGACAGTCGGGGCTTACGTCTCTTCAGGAACCCGTCACCCTATTTTGAAGCCCGTTCGACCGCTTTCCATACTTGACCATTTCTTGACATCTCTTTCGCGGATCGTCGAGTTCCCGAGTTTAGGAAATTTCAAATTTCTAGTTGTTGTTTCTTGTGCCCTCTACCTTCAGATTTCTTTCCAAGTATATGCAATATGTATAAAACTTCTCCAACAACATACATAAAAGGTCTTGCTAGGAAATGGAATATCTATTGCAGATTTGAATATATTGGACCTTCTTTTCCCTCTTCTATACTTGACCAAATCCGCGTTTCTTTTTTCCCTCTACTCTCTTTCTTGTTACTTAGTCATTTTTTTGAAAATGTCTCAATGCGTGTGTTGGCCGAATCACGGGTTCACATTTGCGCTCGTGCTTTTATATCACGACTCAGACCAACCACTAGCCATTCGATGCCTAGGCACTTCTCAGATCATGGATTCTCGAGCACACTACCTCTATATTGCACTTCCATTTTTCCGTGGCCTGCAAACAACATCCAGACCTCCACGATATACAAATTTACTGCCACACTCCCACATCATACCATGTTCCGTGATACATAGTTTTCACACGAAATTTCTAAGGCCTACAATTGCGGATTCTTGGATAGGCGGAGTGCATTTCCAGTGTTCCTTGACCTGCAAATAGCCCCCCAGCTTCCGCAATATAAAAATTGCCTTTCGGATTCTTGCATCAACCCCTCTTCCGTCTTACATAGTATGCACTCAAAATTTATGATCAATAAAATTTGACCGTCGGGCCTCATGTCTCCTCAAGAACCCTTTTCAACCTATTTTGAATCTTGTTCGTTTGCTTTCCATTGCCATTTCTTGCAATCTCTTCCGTGGATCATCGGGTTGGTGGGTTCAGACAATTTCCAATTCCTATTCGTTGTTTTATGTGCCCACCACCTTCACACTTCTTTCCAAGTATATGCAATAAGTATATAACTTTTCCAGAAACATGTAGAAAAGATCGATCTCTAACTTCTATACTTGACAAAATTTCCATTTCTCTTTTCCCTGTACTTTATCTTTCTCATCACTTAGTCGTTTTTCCGAAAATGTCTAGTTGCATGGGTTGACAGACTTGCGGGTTCACATTTTCACTCGTGCTTTTATATCGTGACTTCGATTGACCACTTCCCCATTCCATATCCAGTCCCTTCTCTGACTGCGGATCCCCGAGTAGGTGGTTTGTATATTGCACTTCTATTGTTCCGTGACCTGCAAACAATACCCTGACTTCTGTGATATACAAATTTAAAACTGGACTCACATCATACCGTCTTCTGTATTACATTCTACCTATCATGCCCTCTTATGTGGTACACATTTTTCATTGAAAAATTCCGAGACATACAATTTGACCATTGGGTCCGAACGTCTCTTGTGGAACTATTGCCACCCCATTTTGAAGCTTGTCCGCCTGCTTTCCATACTTGGCCATTTCTTCGAATTTCTTTCGCGGATCGTTGGGTTGGCAAGTTCAAGAAATATCCAATTCCTAATAGTTGTTTCATGTGCCCACGACCTTTGCAATTACCAATTGGAAATTATATATACATTGTTATTTCTAAATATGCAATTATAAAACGATAATGCTAAACCAAGATTTGAGGAGATCTCCCATTAATATGCATAAAACCAAAATTTCTGGATGGTTGTATTATCCCTTCTGAGTGTTTATTTCAAATATCATGGAATCTCATTTGCGAATCGTCGGGTTGGTCAGTTCATGAAATATTCAATCCTCGATTCTGAAAACGAGTCCGACTAACCGTTTCCCTATTCCATACTTAGCCACTTTCCCAGAATTCCACAAATATACAAACCAGTCGCTAAACTTCCCCATCATACTCTCTTCTGTTTTACACGTATTGCAGTAAAAAATTCCGATACATAAAATTTGACTGTCGGACACTCACCTCTCCTGAGTATCCCCGTAACCCTATTTTGAATGTCATCTGACTGCTTTTCAAACCTTTCCATTTGTTCCTTTCTCTTCCCCGTCTCTGTGACCTTCACACTTGTCTATAATAAAAAATGTATATATATATATATATATCTTGTCTCTAAATATGCAATTAGTGACATTTAATTCTAACATCTCATTGTGCACGAACCGTATAGATTGTCATTGATGGGTGAAAGGTTCGAGGATATCTCCTATTAATACACATTAAACCAAGATTTGTGGAGCGTTATATTATCCCTTCTGAGTGTTAATTTAAAAATCATAAAATGTCATTCGCACCTCATCAGGTTGGTACGTTCACAAAACCTCCAATCCTTAATTGTTCTTCGTTGCACTCGCCACCTTCGCACTTCTAAATATGCAATAAATAATATTTACTACTAACAATTCACCATACAACACCCATAGAGATTGTCATTAATTAGCGAAAGGCTCGAGGAGCTTTCCCATTAATTAGCATTGAACCAACATTTGTGGAGACTTATATTATCACCTCCAACTGTTCATTTCAACCATCGTCTGCAACAAATGAACATTCTCATAAACCTATGGCATCATATTGACACCAGTTATGTGGAGATATATTGAACATCTTCAGGCGCAAGGACCAGAACTTCCAGTGGTCCAGGGCATATTCTTATTACTCATCCCCTGCCACCTAGAATGAAGTAATTTGGACCTATGGGACTGCTCATGTAGGCTGTGTCCCTGAAGTTTTTCACTGTAAGGAGATGGTCTCTTTGTGCGTCGATAAATTTATTCTAGCCCAAAGAATTATTCCATTTCGGGACCGCTCTTTTATTTCTTTGTCACCTCAGGTCTTCTGCCAGATGTTAAGATTATTGGAACCAACATTGACGTTCAAAGTAGAAGATTCCAAGCAGTTCCTAGGAAATCATAATAACAGGTTGGACCTCTTGCTCGAGTTCTTGGAAGACCCGATGGTAGTTCCTAAAGATATCACAAGCTTTGAACTTAGTTCATTTAGAAATCCATACCAGGAAATTGCCTGGTTGTTTACAAGAATAACGAGATAGGACTCCACAACACCTGTTTCCCGGATGGCTCTTTATATTTTGTATTTAACAGTCAAGGAACAAGCCATTTTTTATTGGGGAAAGATAATTTCCCATGAAATCTATTCCCAATTGTCAAGATTCAAAAAGGAGAAGAATTTTTTTATGTCATCCTACTTAGTTTTTGCGATAGCACATTGCTTCCAGTTTCCAGAACTGTCTTTGTCCAAGAAGGTCAACTGGGAATTTGACCCAGTAACATTCTGGTACCAGGCCTTGTGTAAGCATAAGGCCTCCCACTATTTTTATGAGGTTTTTAATGGCTTTGTGTTTTTTTTTAAAGTTTTGTAGTTAGGAGAAGATGCTCCTCAGATATTTGTCCAGGCAACCAGTTTTTTTGGACAGGAAGGGGGCACTTGAATATATGGATAATTACATTGTGATAAGGATTTTTGGCTCCAGGGAAAAACCTGCTCTCCTTCCATGTCACATTATGGAAAAAATGTTTGTTACATAAGTAGCAAGGCAATACAACTACTGGTTTCATCTATTCCAAGAGAAGAATAAAAAACGGTTCATTCCTCTGCCTTGGAAAGTCAGGGACTTTGTGTTGAGGAACGCTAACAAAATTGACAAATTCGCAGCCCATTTTAGGAACCTGAGCCTAAGATATGCTGAAATCCTAAGAGGGTTCGAACCCAACAAATGTTTTTACAACATTTACAAACACTTGGCTTCGAAAATTATTTTTTCAAAAAAAACCCGACCGAAAATAGAGACACTGGAGACAATGCTAGTGCTTCTGATGTCGACGACCTAGACACATTGCAAAGCACCACTGAATTGTACAAGCAACATGGAAAATCCCCCAGTGAGAAGAGTGTTCAATCAGCGAATAACACTCCCAAAAGTACAACATATCGGAGCATCGCTCCAACGACCCACCACAACAACAAAGAAACTCAGAGTTCTTCAAACGGAGGAGGAGATAACGACCCTCCTCACCCTAAAATTTATAGGTCTCACAAGCTTCCAGTGGACAAGAAGAGAAAAAAAATTGTGGGACAGGCGGAAGAGCCCAAAATTTAGAGTGAGAACATGGAACTTGAGCCTGATCTGGATAGGGTATTCCACTACCTTGATCATCCCAGAGATGTGATCCAACATAGTCATCCAATGGATGTATATCATACCAAAAATTTTGATGAAGATGAACCCTTCGTGTTCTAGAGCGTTGTTTTTTACAATCAGTCCAAAAAATTAATTATTGAAAAAAAAGATGTAAAAAATAAGAAAGAAAAATCTTGTTCAGAGGTTAACCTTGCGAAGATGTGGCTATCCCAAATCTGTCAACTTCACATAGCGACCGAAGATGCTCTTGATGATTCCATTGGAGGCATCGAGGCTGCGAATGCAAGATTGAAGGATCATGTCAAGGAATTGGAAGAAGCTTTGATTCCTATTCCATTGCTTGCCAATCCTTTGGCAATATCCATTCCTGCCACCCCGACAACAAAGTTAAAAGGATCCTCTAGTATCCTCACAACTTGTAGAGGATATGTGGAGAAAAATATCAAGAAAATAATGGAACTGATTACTAAGGCATGGGAAACATCGCAAACCATGACTTCTCTTGGAACGAGGGCACATAATTTGCTCGAACATTTGTAGGCAGAGTTAAAAAATGAAGAACATTTCTATTTAAACATGGTCCTTCCTTTTGGAACCATTGTCAAAAACATGAAAGAAACGAAAAAAAGAGAACAATATATCCCATCCAAACACTGGATCGATCAATTAAATGCATGCTGGAAAGAAAAGGTGAAGAACCTGCATCTCATTGTCCAGTCATGTGAAGAAGCCATATCAAAAAAAGAAAAATTATTCACAAAGATGGCCAGAATAAACTTAGCTGGAAGGACCAACGACATCCAAGACCCAAAATTAATCGTCAACTCCTTTCCCTTAACTAAGCAAGACTTTGTTAAACAGGTTGATATTTTTAAGGCGTTGTCTTTGAAAAAATTTTACAACATCCTTGAATATGGTCAAGATGACATCGACAACTGGCTAGTCGACTATTCGGTACAGAATAAGGAAATTGATCAGGCTCTGCGTAATATTTCTATCGACTTCAGGGAACTAGAAAATTAACTTTTCAACATAAAAATATAGAATGAGATTAACGTTGCCCCAATGAGAAGCTACATTGAAGAATGGCTCGAAAGGGAATTGAAGCAGGTCGTCGACGAGAGGCAACAGGTAGTTGCCATGATTCCAGTAGCCGTCGATGACATCAAAGAAAAGGCATCAACAAGAAAATAGCAAAATGGGTCATATGTACCATCACTATAAGTCTATACTAATCACATCCTTCTTTGTTTATCAACCCAGTTATTCCACTTTTTTAAATAGAAATGTCTAGCCAAAGACTTATACATTTCAATTTATTCTTTTCAGGTATTACACTCTACCGTTAGACACTTCTTCTTTCTATAGTCATATTTCTTGTACATATTTCTCTTATGGTCCGCAGGATCCCCAATCCTAGTCTATATGACAAACGCATTTAAATTTCCAGGAATTTGTAAGAGACAATATTATTTTTTGATATATTTCAAATAAAAAGTATTGAGTTCCTCATAAATTTTTATCTTCCGCTATGCTTATGGTCCGCACGAGCCCCAATCCCAGTCCATATGACAAATGCATTTAAATTTCCATGAATTTGTAACTTTTTTGATATATTTCAAATTAAGTTGTTTTTTATCTCCTTTTATATTTATGTCGTCATAAACTTTTATCTTCCACTATGCAGAAATTGTATTTTTTTAATTTGAATATAACTTTTTTTTGTCGGCCACATATAGAGACAAAATAGACACAAATTTTTAACATAACAAAATATATTATATACTTTCAAAAAATAAATGGGGCTCTAGAGGCCACGTGTCATTTACTGCATGAATACCACTTGTTCCTCATGCTACTTGCCACATCTCTGCTACAGTTTCCATCTGCCTCCGCTACTTTTTCCTATTCCTCTGCATTTATTCTCAATTCAAGCCAGTAGGGACTATGCTACCACGCAACACTTGTTAAAAGTGGTGGTTGATAGGTAGAATTCTTTATTAATGTGAAAAAAATGAAAAATGTATATATTAACCACTTTTATTAATATCATTATAAGATTATGATAATTAACAAACTATTTATAAAAGAAAATTTAAATTTACAAATTTAAAATATAAATAATGTAGAAATCCAAAATACATTTATAATATTAAAAATATTATTATTTAACATTATAAATTTACAAATTTAAGTTTGTGGACTATCAAATAGCACAATCATATTAATAAAAATGGTTAATATAAATAAATGAGATTCATTTTCCATATATATATATATATATATATATATATATATATATATATATCAAATAGCACAATCAA
>CBVK0100247917.1:3955-15416 GCA_900067695.1 Picea abies
TCCTTATACCCCGACCTCGTTGGGGACATGCAAAGAAAGATCGAGAACGAGTAGACTGCTCTGATACCACTGATCCCAATTTATGTAGGAACAAAATGAAATACATAAATACAAATAAATGCAGAGATGCAGTGGAAATAAGACTTCATTTCATTAATAACAAATGACTGAAAAATGCTTACAGATAGAATGGAAATAAACTAGCTAGGGCGCTGGTAGCTTATCTCTGAGAAGAGATGTGGCGGCTACTGGCCTTGGAACTACCTTTCACAATGAGGCTTGAAGGCCTATATATTACTGAAAAACCCTAAACATCCAAAAACCTAACCCTAGGAGATGAAACGCCAAAATATGGGCCCCGTTGGGGTAAATTGGTACATCAATTTCCTGGGGTCGTAACTTTGGCATACTATCTTCGTTTGATGCACATGATACATCGTTAGAAAGATATATTCGAGGACTAAATTGCTGACAAAAAATATCAAGTTTGGAACAAATTGATTTTCGGGGGAGCATTCATGCCCAAAAAATGTCATTTAGGGCCTCAAAACAACTCTGAAAGTTCAGGACTCGAAGAACTGCTAAAAATAGTAAATTGTGCTACAATTAAGGAAACTAAAAAATTGAAAGAAACAATGGTGTGGGTCCAAGTGGAATAGGCGGGTGGCCACCAATATCCACCTGGATCAATCCTCCCACCTTAGGAAGCAATGGTCCCTATTGCGTTGAGTTCCTCCATGAGATGAGAAAACTTATGTTGAACTTGGTCCCTGGTGAAGGAGTTGGCCTGCTTTGACAACTCAATATAGCTATATCCTCTGTTGGCGGGTGTTATTGATCTGTGTGTCCATAATTCGATCAATTGTGGCTTGTTCCATGCAATCTAGGTTTAACTCTGTTAGTGTGAGTTGTTCTGCCATGTCGGATGTGTCTAGTAGAGGTGGAAAGTAGGGCCGAAGGTGGTCCACATTGAACACTAGGTGCAGACCAAGGAATGGTGGAATACTGAGCTCAAAGGCATTGTCCCCTACAACCTTGGTGATGGTGTATGGCTTATATCGGAGTGGGCGAATCTTGCAGTAGGGTCCAGCGAGGCACTCCTTTTGCAAATGTAGCCAAACTTTGTCGCCCACCTGGAAGTTGCGTGGCACTCGATGTTGATCATGTCGTTGCTTGTACTTAGCATTGGCTCTGTCCAATATGTCATGAACTTGTTGGCGGATGTGCTGAATGTGCTCAATGAAGCTGTTTGCCTTGTTAGCCTCAGACTGGACATGGGTTGAATCTGCCCGAGTAGTCGCAAATGGCATGGCTACATCAATGGGACATAGTGGCTGGAATCCCAAGCCCACTTGAAAGGGGCTGTGGCTGGTTGAGCTATGGAGATCCTGGTTGTAGATGTGTTGTACATAGGGGAGGCTCTCATCCCATGTGCATGGATTCTTTGAGTTGTACATACACAGAATGTGTACAATCATTCGGTTGACAACCTCTGTTTGGACATCAGTTTGCGGATGGAAAGCTGTGGACTTAGTGAGCTTGGTGTCCAGCATCGACCAGAGGCTGGACCAAAATGTACTGAGGAACCTCTTGTCCCAATCTGGGATGATAGACTGTGGGATCCCAAAGTGTACCCACACTCGTTCAAAGAAGAGTTTAGCAGTGGATTCTGCTGTGATATTCTTCTTACGAGCCATCATAATGGACATCTTCGAGAATCAGTCGATGACCACAAAAACATAGTCATTGCCATGCTTAGTAGAAGGAAGGCCTGACATGTAATCCATAGAGATGGATTCCCAAGGTTGACTGGGGGTAGGAAGCGGAGTATAGAGGCCTTGCTTCTTGATGGTTCATTTGGCAATGGCGCAAGCAATGCAGGACTTGATGTACTTCCCGACATCATGTCGAAGGTTCAGCCAATATAAATAATTTTGCAGTACTGTAATGGTTTTCTTGACCCCGAAATGCCCAGCGACCCGACTGTAGTGCGCCTACCAAATCATCTTGGCACGTTCACTTGAAGGAACACAAAGGTGTCCCAGGTGACAAAGCAAGGCATCCTGGAGGTGAAAATTGGGAACTTGCTTACCCTCCAAGAGTTTATTGTATGTGTGGCCGAATTCTGGATAACTTGTGTAGAGAAACGGCCAATCAGAAGTCTCGTGCCCACAAGAGTTGAGCATAGTGGTTATTTACATGATGGGTGGTCAACTGAGGTAGTATGCAACATTATTGGTGATACCTTTCTCATACTTCATGTTCAAATGAAACTATTGCAGGTATGTGGACCACTTCGAATGGCGATCGTTCTACAACTTCCCTTGTGTCTATATGAACTATAGGGGTCGTTGGTCTGTGTGGATGACCGTTTCCTTTCCAAAAATGTAATGCTTCCATTGCCGAAAAGCCTGCACAATGGAATACATTTCTTTGTCATAAGTGGGATACTTCCAGACTGTGTTGGAAAGTGTCTCATTGTGATATGCCACTGGATGCCCATGTTGAGTAAGAACTGCCCCAATGGCATAGTCAGAGGCATCTGTCTCAATCTCAAATGGTTGTTGCAAGTCTGGTAATGTGAGTGCAGAGTAGAGTCGATGCTTCAACTCCCCGAATGCCTTCTATTGAGATTCATACCAAAATAATTTTTCTTTAGCTCCTCCCTTGGTGACTTGACTCAAGGGCNTGACTTGACTCAAGGGCCAAGTGATATGAGAGAATCCCAACACAAACCTATGGTAGAAATTGGCAAGACCTAAAAAGTTGTGGAGCTCTGTTAGGGTGGTTGGGGCTAGCCAATCCTGAATGACTTGGATCTTTGCTGGATGCACATGCACCCCCCGCTCATCAATAATGTATCCCAGATACTAAACCTGGGCATGCCAAAAGTGCATTTCTCCAAATTGACACACAACTTGTGTTGTCGCAGTGTTTGGAGGACCTGTCGGATGTGGTGGAGGTGCTCTTCCCAAGTCTAGTTGAAGATCAGAATGTCATCCAAGTACACCACTACAAATGAGTTGGTGAATGGCCATAGGATGTCATTCATTAGCCTCGTGAAGGTTGCAGGGGCATTCGTCAACCCGAATGGCATGACCAACCATTCGAAAAGGCCCTCCTTGGATTTGAAGGCAGTCTTCCACACATCAGAGGGTTCGATTGGTACCTGGTGATACCCCTACTTCAAGTCAATATTGCTAAAATATTTCTCCCCCTTGAGTTGGTCCAAAAGGTCATCAATCCGTGGGATCGGGTACCTATTCCGAATAGTGATCTTGTTCAGTGCCCAATAGTCAATGCAAAGTCTCCAAGTCCCATCCTTCTTCTGCACCAACATGATCGGACTCCCACAGGGTGATGAACTCAACCGGATGTGACCTTTCTGCAATAGCTCTTGAATTTTCCTCTTGATTTCGTCATTCTCCAGAACAAAGTGCCGATAGATGGGTCCATTGGGAAGCGACGCACCTGGGGTCAGATCGATGGGGTACTTGACCTGGCAATGTAGAGGCACCCCTGTAGGGGAGGTGAAGATGTTCTCGTACTCCTCCACGACCCTATCCATCTGTTGTTTTTGTGCAGCAGGTCCCTGTCTGGAGATCATGGCCATAGTCTTCCTCTTTCCCTTAGGGAAGATCATCAGGAAAACAAATTTCCTGGTTTTGGAAATGAGCTTACTTTATTGTTTTGCAGTAACCAAAGAGATGGTGGTAAGCGGTGCTATCTCCGATATCCTGTATAGCTTATTTCCCAAGGTGATAATAACTGCACGATTCCTGGACTCATACACAGCATGTCATTTCCAAAAGTACGGTTGGCCTAATAATACATCAGAAACATCAAGAGGAGCAATGTCACATAATACCTCATCCATGAAGGGCTTGATGTTGTAGGGAAGGCGACATTGTTGGCTGATGCGGAGGTCCCGTCCTTGGTGCAACCACCCGATGGTGTATGGTTGTGGGTGTACTGTGGTCAGCAAGCCCAACCACTTCACGACCTCTACCAATATGAGGTTCTTCTGGCTCTCGCTGTCGACAATGAATTGCAACAGGGAACCCTTTACCCACATCTTGGAATGGAAGAGATGCTCATCCTCCTCTAGATCTTCTGGTTCCTCCTTCTGGATCTTCGTGGTGGAAATGGTGGCGTTGGGATCCGCATTGATAATCTTCTTCCCCCTGTCATTCCCCTTGTCGGGTTCTGATTCAGAGTCAGAGAATGAATCCGATTCAGAAGCCTTCAACTCGGCTACCAGTGACTGCTTGGCCCGACACTCACTTGTGTTGTGAGTGGAGCTCTTTTGGAACTCACACCACTTCCCCGTGTCCTTTTTTGGCTTCGTGGTGTTGTTCTTTGCTTGTGGCTTTGGTAGGTTATCTTGGGCTGCTTCACCTTGGCTTCATCCTTTGTTCTGTGGTTTGGTGGTACCTTTCCCTTGCTTCTGATTCACAGACCCAAAGCCTCGCTTTTTCTGTTTGAACTTCTGCTCAATCTTGGCAGCATATCGGTACATCACACCAAGTGAGGAGATGTCAAGGAACTACATTTCCTCCTGAATGTATCTTTGCAGACAACTGTGGTACTTTAACACCAAATGTTTCTCTGAATCTTTGATACCCAACTTTGTGCGTAGGGTATGAAATATATTCATCATCTCATGCACATCTTGGTCCCTTTGATGTCACAGCGTAGTCCATTGTATGTATTTGTCCTCATAGCTCCCCACGGGATAATATTGTTCCTTGATGGCATCTCGGAAATAATTCCAAGTGGGTGTGGCTGAGAACAGAGAGGGTTCCCCCTCTCCCTGTTGCTCCGAGTAGGTTTCCCACCAGTCCTTGACATTGGGGGTGGCTTTGAGGAGTGCGAAAATAATCCTTTCTCAGACGGAAAATTCATGAATTGAGAAATATCCTTCTAACAGATTCAACCATCTATCTATGAAATCTGCATCTATTTGGCCCTCAAATATGGGAATGTCAAAGTTTACTTTTACCTTAAAAGGAGTGGCACCTCCAGATTGGCTGTTGCATGTCGATGCGCCGCTAGTGGGAATCCGTTGAAGAATCTGGGCAAAGTTGTCCATCATCGCGTTCCTTTGTTTCTTGAGGGCCTCCTCGAGCAACATTTTGATAGGATATCTTGCTCCCTCATCTTTCTTTTCTTCCCCCATGGGCAGTCTTTGGGGTTTGTGAGACTGATCTTGCAAAGGTTCAACCAGAACGAGGCCCAACTCCTTATACCTCGACCTCGTTGGGGACATGCAAAGAAAGATCGAGAACAAGAAGACCGCTCTGATACCACTGATCCTGATTTATGTAGGAACACAATGAAATACATAAATACACATAAACGCAAAGATGCAGCGAAAATAAGACTTCATTTAATTAATAAAAAATGACTGAAAAATGCTTACAGACAGAATGGAAATAAACTAGCTAGGGTGTTGGTAGCTTATCTCTGAGAAGAGATGTGGCGGCTACTGTCCTCTGAACTGACTGTTACAATGAGGCTCAAAGGCTTATATATTACTGAGAAACAATGGAAAACCCTAAACATCCAAAAACCTAACCCTAGGAGATGAAATGCCAGAATATGGGCCCCGTTGGGGTAAATTGGTACATCGGTCGTAACTTTGGCATACTGTTTTTGTTTGACGCACATGATACATTGTTAGAAAGATATATCCGAGGACTACATTGTTGATGCAAATATCAAGCCCAAAATGTATTGACATTCGTCGGAGCATTCATGCCAAAAAAACGTCGTTTAAGGCCTCAAAAAAGCTCCGGAAGTTCAGGACTTAAAGAACTACTAAAAATAGTAAATTGTGCTACAATTAAGGAAACTAAAAAATTGAAAGAAAAAATGGTGTGGGTCCAAGTGGAATAGGTGGGTGGACACCAATATCCACTTGGATCACCAAGTGTCTAGGGTTATTACAGTTATAACAAATAATCAGTCATTGCCCTCCTCTACAAAAATTCCCTCTACCTCGACCTCTCGCAAAATTTGCTCTGTTCCCCTGATTAAAACCTCGCTAACCGTTATACTGTTCACTATTCCCATTTTTGTTATTATTCTCTTCCTGGATCCTTTACATATCCGATGTGCACTCTCTTAGTAAGCTGAACGTGTGAAAATCCTTCTCTTCATGCCCTACCAACTTGCAAAATTTGCAAAACAAATTCTTTGGATTACTCTAATATTTATGGAGTGATGGACACTCAGTGGGATGATGGCCCCATTTCTTACAGATCTCACGGTATCCTCCTCCAGGTAGTGGATTTGATACTCCATATGCCAAATACTATGTGAACGTTGGACATTATTCCTTGTGATGACCTTTCATCCCGCACTTTGTACACCAAACCTGTTCTCATTTTCCCCTTCCCTTGGTAATATCGGCCAATTGGATTGCTAATGAAACCTACTATGTCTGAACCTGTGTCATTCCTCTTGTGTCTCCTATTGGCGATTCCTCTTGTGTCTCCTGTCGGCGATGATTCTAGTTTCATTTCAATATCTAGCACCTTGGGCCGCGATGTAACCTTTTGTTGAATCAGGGGCCTCTGAATGTGTGGTAGAATTCCAACAATAAACCACTCTTGATGTTGTTGATCCAAAATTTGGAACATCAATCTCCCCTTTACATCCTTAAAGCATTGATCAAAATCCCATACAAATTCTATTTGTTCATGTTTGATCTCTTTTAGTTTGGTGATGTACTGCGACTTTGACTTTGTCTTTTTGAACTCCTTTAATAGTGCTTTCTTTATCTTTGCCAAGGTCCTGGCCTGTCTTATAGGCATAATGCTATGTAACTTCATATACCATACCATCGCATGACCTCTAAATGTTGTTGCTAATTGCTCAAGTTTTATGACATCATCTTGTATGTTTTTAGCGGCCCAAAATGTTTCGTAGAAATAAAATGTTATTCCATATCCTTTGATCCTACTCCCTTGAATTCAGGATGTCAATGGTATTGTCTATTCCTGCCATGTTGGTTTGTGTATTCCCTCCTCTCGGTGATGTTAGTGGACTCTGATTTTGACTCTGCGTACTACTCCCACTATTCTGACTACTACTACTATGTACTCCTTGACTAACTATGATAGCTTTTGACAACTCTTCAACTGTTATCTCTGACTATGGTGATACACATGGGTTTGTGGATTCAACATAGGATCCTATTTGAGTAGGACTTTCGGGTTCCTCTATTACTGGAATGGAATGACACTCTTCTTCTTTTCCTCCTCCATATGGTATCTCCAGTGTTCAGACTTTTGCACAAGGCTCACTTTCTCTCAGCTCACTATGATTCTCTTCTCTCCTAACCCCAGTATTTTTCTTCTTATACCTTCTTCTGCTGCACAATTCTCCAAAATCGTACTCTTCCTATGGTATACTTCCTTCTTGCATCCTCAGTCTCTTCCTTCCTCATTCATTGTTTACTTCTCTTAGACGATTCCCCTGTCATTCCCCAGCTCCCCCCATGTGAGAAAAGCGCCTTTAGCCAATGAACTTCATAATCATCACATGTTTTTCACACAACAACATCTTTATCCACGTACTTAATGATTTGAAGAACCTACCGCGCGGTCCTTTGAAAACATTTCTTTCTAGAACATTGTATGATTGAATGCAATCTACTGCAAATTCTATAACTTAACCCCTTAATACACTATCTAACCAAAAATAATTTGCTCAAGTAGTTGGGTTACTTACCGAATTCAATTGTTTTACCAATTCAGGAGTTCAATTCTTTGGGGTTACAACATTAAACCTTTCTGTCTTTTCAACCAATATTTCTAGCCACTCCATCGAATTTTTTGGGAATTTGCCAAAGAAAATTTCATGCAATTCCATGAACACATACTTTTGCATCCATTGCTTGTCACTCATCTGAGGGTTCATTTTCTCTTGTCGCGTGAATTCCTATTATTTTTAGTTCCAACCAGTCTGTGAGATCGGAAGAGCGGTTCAGCAGGAATGCTCCATGAACACATACTTTTGCATCCATTGCTTGTCACTCATCTGAGGGTTCATTTTCTCTTGTCGCGTGAATTCCTATTATTTTTAGTTCCAACCAGTCTATAATTTCCTTCTTAGTCACCCTCCAAAACATTCCCTTAATCGCAATTTCTTAGTCCCGACAACATAACCATTTGTTTGGATAAATTGGTCTGTACACACACTGTAAGACCCAAGGTTCGCTAAAACTATGACCAACAAACCCTCAAGACACCGACCCTTTCGGAATCACCTGCTCACATAGATGAAGTCTCACCCAGGGTATCTATTGGGACTGCAAGAAATAGGTTTTTGTAGTAGTAAGGGAAAGGGAGGCAGATGCACAAATCATTGTTCCTTATCCTAGCTTATGTATTATCTTTATTATTATAACCATTCATGAATATTGCATCATAACCAATCCATACATTAAATCTAGTCTACAAAGTATAACAACCACATTTGTAACCACACATAAACAAGCAAATAACACAAGATGCAAGGTTATCTCTCAAACTCTATCTTTATTCATCATATCAACTCATTACATTCATGATTCTTACATAATATCAACCTCTATGGATTCTTCACACTTTTTCTAGTCTACTAGCTCTCTCGCTCCCTATTCATTGCTAACTCTCTTTTTACCCACCCATTACATATTTATACCCAAAATTTAGGGTTTAAAGCCCTATTCTTATCTATCCCAAAATAAACCACTACTATGCATGACATAGACAACTTCAGTTAACTAGTTGTTTTCCTTCTTTTATTTCTAGTTCTTTATACAACTTTTCTGCTATTCTTCTATTTCTTGGAAGTTTCACCATCATCCTTTGCGATTCCTTCACTCGCTTGCTTGCTTTATCCTTTTTTCTGTGCGATGTCCATCCTTCAATGCCCTTCTGCACGCTTTCTTCCTTCTGCGCGATTTCTTCCTTTTGTGCCCTTTCTTCATACTTATGTTTTTCTCTAAAATTATATCCAAAACTTCCTTTCCAACACTTATGTTCTTGCTTTCTTCATTCCATTGATGATGATCCATCCATCCAAAATAAATTATTTTCGGTCTTAATCCTTGGTGGCTAGTTGGTGCATAATTTTCTTTCCTTTGATTCCATGTATTGTTGTTATAACTTCTCCAATTTGTAGTGGTTGTTGATCTCTATTAATATCTTGTTGAAGAGTTGTTTTGTGATTCTTTGTTCCATGCAAATTGACAAGTATTCCATCTTCTTCGTTGATAATGTTGATATCAATCTTCTTGTCTTCCTTGAAATCTTTCCTGGTAATGAGGGTGTCGATATGGTTTCATATTTGATGGTTTTCCTTCACTTTGCACATGCATTTAATATATATTCTTTTCAGATACAATGGAATCCTCTATCCTCATTGCTTGGTCTTTGATTTTTCTAGCCTTGGAGATAATACCATCATATTTAAAATGTACATTCTTTAGATGAAGTTCAACTTCTTCAAGCATCTTCTAGTGACCTTATTGAATCTTTTCTTCTTTCTCCTTTTAAAGCTACAACGTGACCCCCATCTATCAAATGATGATGTTTTTATTCAATTTTGGATTTCATTTCTGATTTTACATCATTAATATTTAGAGATTCCTCAACCTTCTTGTAAATTTCCTCTTAAAGTATTTTGGTAGTTTCTTTATCTAATATCCTTTCTTTTTGTTGATTTTGACAATGCTTTTTTTCTTATTTCAATCTCTTAACCTCCTCCAATAGTTTTTTATTATGATTTTGTAATCTACATATTTTTTCATCTTTCTTTTTCAATTCTTCCCTTAACTCATCATTTTCCCACTTTCCTTTTCTACTCTTTCCTTGTTTTAAATTTTGAACCTCCTTAACAAGTGCTTCATTGAGGACTCGTATCTTGCATAGGTCATCACCCTTCTTCTTGATTTCTTCTTTTGCTTCTTTTAACTCATCTTGAATTATATAAATTACCTCAATTTTTGTATCCTTAAGCTATTTATCCGAGAAGATTTTTTCAAATTCTTTCCATGTGAGGTTCCCTCTAGTATCTTTATCAATACTCATCCACCAGTTTTGACCTTCATAAAAAAATAAATTCTTATTGTTAAATAATTATGTCATATTCCTTTACCAACCTCAACCATTCCATCGGATTAATTTCATCTTTATCTTCATCTCCTGTAAATCTAGGTATTACCATTGATTCTTAAATGAGGTCTAACCACAATCCTCAACTTATAACATAAATATGATAAAAATAATTTCCAAAATGGTTATTATTATTTTTCCATCATATTATCTTGTGTTTTCTCTTTCCAATGGCTTTTGAATCAGCTCAATCGGACATCCCAGTCAAAAGTAATGATATTTTTAAGTGAACATACCTTTGAAACCCTGATTTGGACTCTATCCTTTTGGATAACCTTCCTTCCAATGTATTTCTAAAATTCCGGCCCTTCCAAGTCTGGAATTTAGGCTTGTAGTACTCTGATATGTATTCTCTACAATGTGATAGGTTTGACCAAAATTTGATGTGCTAAGTGAAAGTTATGGTAAATTTCCTAAAGCTTGCTGATTTTTGTCCTTATCTAGAGAGAGAACTTGTATAGAATTCCACGTGTTCAATATTTAATATATGATTCTAAAATTTGTGCCAAAAATACTATGGATTGTCCTCTTTCAAATGCAACTAGTGGCATTGAATTTGGATCCTCACTGAAAAATATATGACTATTTACCTAGATCACTTGTTTGAGACAAGTTATAGGACTATTCAAATAACCCTTCCTTCCACAGACTACATATTAGAAATTTAAATGATACAAACTTTGAAATTTTTACCACGAAAAATTTGCTATGGTTTCTCAGTATTATGAAAATTTCACATTCCGAAAATTTGTAGAACAAAAGTTATAGAGAAATTCCCAAAATGACTTGTTTGAGACTAATTTCATGGCTAGTAAAAATCCCTAACTTGTACATGGTGTATCTACAAAGTAAAATGACCTAGAACCTGAAATTTTAACCAAGAGAACTTCTCTATGTTTTTTCGCTATCTTGAAAATTTCACAGTACGAAACTTTGCAGAAAAAACGTTATAGAGAAAATTCCAACATGACTCTCTTGAAGCAACAAAACTCTAGGATCTATGCTCTTGATACCAAATGTTATGTACCAAAATCTTAACCAAAAGTACAAACCATGTACACCAGTGTGAGTATGGAGCGCAATCCAATATAGATAAGATATATGATTTACACAATAACTCCTTAAAGAATAGGAGAATCTCCTCAAAATACCCAAATACATTCATACCTCACAATTCACATGTCCTCAATAATGAAATATAAATATATATTTATACATTACATGTAAATTTAGTGTTGATTATTTGGGTTGGTGGTCATTGATGTCAACCCTTGAAGAAAGTCTGGTAGCGAATT